>VXBR01000802.1:604762-620957 GCA_013400215.1 Cisticola juncidis
CTCCCTCCCTCCCTCACCCATCTCACTGCGGTGCCTCCCCAGCCCGTCCCCTGGGTGCTCTGCCTGCCAAGCATCTCTCCACCCTGCTGCTCCTGCCTGCCCTCTGCCAGCTGTGGGTGCCAGCCAGCTGCTGCCCCGGGCCAAAAAAGTGGCAAGTAAATAATCTAACAGCATCCATTAGCCCTGCCTTGGACGCCCTAGCAGAGGGGCCCACAGGCTCCAGCCCAGGTTTTTAAAGCCATTATGCCGTGACTGTAGGCACGGCTTACTCACAAAAGATGAATGCAGGGCTGGCAATCAAGGGGAAATTAGCATCTCAGCCAGCAGAGAGGGTGAAGACGCGAGCCAGCCAGCACTGCCAACAACCTTGATTCTGTTTTTGGCAAAGCTGGCTGGCTTGGCAAACACAATGGTAATGAGATAAACTGAAACACCAGGCAACAGGGCTGCTCTTTGAAGTAACTATCCTCCAGAGCAACAAGGAACAAGACAAAAAGGTTTTTAGAGACATGGTTTGGATGCACAGGGAACATTATTTTCATTCCTGAAGTCTGCCCTCGGTTTGCAAGGCTGAGGTGATACTGAGCAGACAGAGGAAGGGCAGGAAAGCCCGGGGAGCAGGTACAGTAACAAGGCAGTACAGAGAGAAGGAGAGCCCTGCAAGGACCTTGGCAATGCTGAGGTTAAACCCTTATTCCTCCTGAGAAATGCCTGTTGGGCTGGCCACACCCTTCCCAGTGCTTTGTTTTGAGCATTTAACTTTAAAAAATGTGTATCTATGTAAAAGGACTAGGGACAAGACAAAGGATTAAATAATACATTTCAAATCCCTCAGTCAGGAAGCACAGGTAAGCAGCAAGTGGGATTTCATCTGGCAGGATCTGCAATGTCATGGACACAGGAGAAGGAGGAAAAGGCAAGGCAAAGGCAATACATGGCACAAAGTGCTCCCTTGGGTTGTTTATGACTAAGCTGGTAAGGTGCTGGCTTTTCCTTACGGGGACACTTGAGTTTAGTCTAAATCTGAGGTCTTGAAATTATTTTCCAAGTACCACATTGACACCACCAGTTCCCAGTGCACAGTGTGCCATGAGGAGCAGGTTTGACTGGGAGAGACCCCTCGCTTCCTGGGCTGGATGTCCCCAGCCCACACGGAGGGGACAGGCTGGGCAGGGGGCAGGACATGCCCTGCAGCTCCTGGATTGCCCTGCAGACAGCAGGGTGTGTGTCAATACCCCTCAAGCACTCAGGAATTAAAATATATTTTAAAGTAATTACAAAGGCTAAGCAGGTGAAAGCTCAATTTTTTGGCCATGGTTCTAAGGAGGAGGGAGCCACCTGCCCAATTAGCCCAGTCATAGAATCCTAGAATGGTTTGAGTTGGAAGGAACCTTTTAAAGGTCACCTAGTTGAACCCCCCTCCAATGAGCAGGAACATCCTCAACTGGACCAGACTCCTCAGAAGCCACTCCAGCCTGGCCTTGAATGTTTTCTGGGATTTCTGCTGGACCTTAGAAACCTTTCCTTCTAATAAAGAGAAGAACCAGAGGGTGAAGCCTTGGTGCATTCTCCAAATCCCTTGAAAAAATACAACGTTTTGAAGAAAGATTGTGCAGGAACACTTCCAGGGGGCTAGCCAAAGGCTCCTGCCCAGGCTGGATCCCTGCAAATGGTGATTGTGGAAAGAAAAACTCTATCAAAAGTGCCACGTTCTCCTCTGCACCAAAAATAGTCCCTCTTAGAGCAGAGTTAACTGAGGCAAAAATGTTTATTACATAGGAGAATTATAAGAGAAGAATTATAAGTGCCTGAATCAGAACAAAATGTAAAAGAGGGGAAACAAATGTAAAAAGCTCTATAAAAGTTTTAATGGATCCTTTCAGATGTGGAGTGGCATTTTAATGTGATACTTAAAATTATTTCTCTTTTTTTTTCTCTTCAGCTTTTAGGCAGACCATTAATCTGAGGGGCTTTTTCTGCCTGCAGAGGAGGAACACTTCAAAGCAGGCACCTACCAGCTGCTGGCTGGTGGGCAAAGCACAGATGGGGTGGAAGAAGTCAGGGCCCTGGGCTTTGCAGCACGGGGGAGGACTGTCCCAAATGCCACACACCCAGTGAGACCCCAGAGCACTCGAGCCCGTGGCAGCTTTCCTGCAGGTTTGGTGTGGAGGGACAAACAGCCAGCATGAAATGGCTTGGGAACATCTCCTGCTGCTTACAAATGCACAGAGATACAGCAAAGCAGCACTTGCTGGAAGCTTCTTCTCTCCTCATGCCAAGGACCTACATTTAAGGTTTGGCTCCAGCCTATGCATTTCCAACACCTTAAAAGTCTCAAATTCTGTGCTTAAATATCTTTGGCCTATTGCTGACCTTTCCGAATCCCGGGAACAGCAGAATTTCTTCTTGCTGATGCAGATGCAGGAAATTCTTAACTCAATCCTAACTGAAAGCCAGAAAAGCAGATAAGCAGGCTAATCCCATCAGACCCCAGGCTCCCTGGGACTGCAGGTCGAGCCCTTGCCCTGCAGCCCAGCTCAGCAGTTTGCTCACCCCTCCCTTGGCTGTGCCGCCTGTGCCTCTCCAGGGCTGGGAAGGAAAGTGTCCCCACTTTCCAAGGCAGGAAATATTTCACTGCCCAAAATTGATTTGCTGACATTTGTGGTGCATGAAGCCAGTCTCTGGCTACTGCTCCCTTCACAACAGACCTTACAGAAGTCTATGGAAAATATTCAGAGAAACACATGTGGTTTGGGTGGTGGGGTTTGTGTGTATTTTTTAGGTTCTGGGTGCATAAAGCCCCCCCTCCCCTCCTCAAAATCCAAATTCTCACCAGAAATGTGTGATAATACTCGATCAGGAATGACTTTAAAAGATATATTTATGTTAGTTAATAAGGGAAAATAGTTTCAACTGCAGTAGCACTATATATGCAAAAAGTATCCATTTTGATGCCCTCAGAGTCTCTGCTCTGGTTTAAAGGAAATCAAAAAGAAAAAGACGGCAGTAATTTAATCTAGGAAAACCGTCGCTTTTGCCTGAATTCGGTCTGCTTCCTCAAGAAGGGGTCTGGAAAACCAGTACAGGGGGGAAATGAAACCCCAGCCATTCACTCGCTGATGAAGGAGCACCAAACTCATTAAGAGCAGCGGCTGCCGCCGAGGGTGCCCGGTCTGCAGCAGCTGCTGCGGCAGCGGAGCCCTGCGGGAGCCCAGCGGGGCTGGCGGGGCTGATGGAGCTGGCAGGGCCAGCCTGCCCCGGCAGCTCGGAGGGACCGGGCCCCTGCGGGACTGTCACGATGCCAGAGACCCCGCGATGCTCAAAACAGCGCTGGGCTCCACCGCAAGGGTTGCTGCAGGGGAGATCCCCGCGGAGGAATGGTCAGCGGGGAGAGCGTGCTCTGTGCTTGCCGGGATGCGTCTCCATCTCTCACACACGGAGAGGCTGGAGAGCATGGAGAGACTGAGAAAACAGTGAAACTGGTTGGAGATAACACAATTAAGCTAACTCCCCCGGAGGTTGGTTTTGTCCCTTTGCCTTTCAGGCTTCTGCAGGCCCGCTCTCAGCGAGCCTGCTCACCAAGAAGAGACCTGTGGTCTCTGCAAAGCGCAGCCATGGCTCGGTCTGCCCGTGCTGCAGCTGCTGGAGCCCAGCCTGACACGGAGGACAGCCTGGCCTGGGATCAAAAAACAAGTGGGCAGCCTTTCAGCTTGCAGTTGTCTACGGCCCATGTCCCAGAAGCTAACAAGTCTTGTTGCTGGAAATGGAAGCCTGAAGGTCAGAAAACAATCCCATGCCTAAAAGTGAGAAGGTAATTTCAGGAGAGGGTGACACCACGGGCGTGCTGTGCAGAGAGCACGTGGTGCTGGAGTCAAGCCTGCAGGACAGCCCGGTGGGTTGGCCCTGCTCTCCTCAGAGCTGGGAGAAAAATGCTCCTTGAAGGACGAGAACACAATATCTACAGCACTGTTGTTTCAAAAATACTATTATTTAAATGCATTTGCTCTTACCAAGTGCCACTTAAAATGACTGGCTACAAGTGATCAATGTCATTTCTCCCTCAGGGAGCCGAATTTCTTCACCCTTCACACATCACAGCTGCTGTGCCAGAGGCTACAAAAGGAGCACAGGGCCCCTCACACCAGGGCACACCAAAGGTGCAGCCAGCCCAGCTCCTCAGCCCTGGCTCCAGTCAACAGCAGAGGGAGGCCGTGTCCCTCGGCAGGGCTGCCCTGATGAACACGCAGTCACCTGCAGGCCCTCTTCCATCAGTGCCAATGGATCAAGGCTGGGGAAGGGCAGCCTGGGGACTCTGGAGAGGACAAATGCTGCACTGGATGGCCCACCCTGCTTTGTGCAGTAACAGCAAGGGGGACCTCGTCTTCCCTCTCTCTTTCTCCCAGGTCTTCACAAATGGCACGTGTTTGCTTGGTACTAAAATTGGTGTAAACTGATGTTGCCATAATTAGTACTTGAATAAAGTAAGGAAAAAAAACAGAATTCTAAGATACACTAAGCTCAAAACCAGGAGTTCAGTAGCACAGCTGAAGTACTTCCCATACTCTCCTATCAAAAATAAAGAATGAAGGAACCTCTTGACCATGTCCTTACCTCACCCTTGTGAGCTCCAGGGACTAGAGGGTTGGGGGAGAGTTGTGTGCTCCCCACACATTATTTTAAAGGTTTAAAAGATTATTAAAGGTTGGTCTAATGGATGCAGGTTGGATTTGTATATCACATATTACACAGGTACTCTGCATTACACAGCTTCCACATCTTCAGATTCACCCACATCCCTGGGAACAGCATCACCTCCCCGTGAGATATAGGAACCCCCAAAGCCCCCACAAGTGCTAGATATGCTCCTCTCACTGGTTTGACCTGCCCTCCCATGTCCACACACCTTTAGTAGCTCTATGCCTGTGTTTAGTGTTCCTAGCTGGAATTTATTCCTGGGCCATACCAACGTATCCCGATAACAAAATATGTCAGTCACAGCACAGTGAAGCAGCAAAGCCAGCAGTGCTACACAGCACTACCCTTCACCAGACTAAGACCTACCCTCCTATGTGAAACCTCTGGTCCCACCAGATGAGTCCCAAACATGGATTACCCCCGTGCCTGTGGCACTTCTTGCAGTCGTTCTCTGAAGGGCGTGGCACAAAGGCAGCAGCTCATGAAGAGGAAATATGTCAGAAGATCTTTTGTGATTCCAACAATGCTCTGGCCATCAGCCAGGGTTTGGTGTCCTGCCCCTAAGTGAGCACCACTTACTGATTGCACCAATCGCTCTCCAGTGCTCCTGGCACAAAGAAAGTTTTTAATACTGATACTGCAGGGTGAGGATAACACATCACTGACCCTGATTTTGCCCCTAGACCATACCCAGCAGAATTTGGGAACACAGACTAGCCCTTGGTGACACCTAAGACTGATCTTGTCAAATGGCAACATCATGCTGAATTTGGTTAATACTTTTAATGAGGAAAGAAAACCCTGAATCCAGAAATAAATATTTTGAAAAAGGCCTTGACATTTTCTCAAACTTTGTTTTCTTACCTTGAGTTTTTCTAGAAGGGCATACACAATAGATTGTAGACATTTTGTCCCTACCTGGTATTCACTCTTTGTAACTAAAGGAGAGATTTATTTAAGATGCTCTTAAAATTAGCTGCTGAAAAGCCTCTGCAGACAACCATCATCTTCCACAAAGAAAGTGTCAAGGGACACAAGCTAGCACTTCTAGACCTTACTGATGGTGAAACTTCTCCTCCCACTGTGTTTGGAAACTCCCACGTGTCTTAATGCACCTGGAACGACTGCTGAAAAGTGTTGTTTACCCTCTAAAAGCAAAAACCTTTCAAATCTGAAAAATAATTACACATTTCACATGAAGTGACACTGGTAATATGCTGTTAAATAGAGATGTGCAAGGCAACAGACAAAAATGTCAAGATCGGAAATGGACTAATCCTAAAAAGCCAGTATTACAGGAGAGACAGAGGAAAGAGTGGGGAAAGGGAAAATAACATGGTCTGAATAATACTGAAGAATAAGTACTGGAAGGCACAGGAATAACCTTTTCCTAATTAATTCCTGGAAGCACCGAGAGGTGGCAGGGAAGGGCCCATTACAGGGTGTGAGCCTGTGAGACAGTGATCAGCAAACTCACCCTGAGCGGGGCTATTCCAAAGGCAATCACATTTTTGTGAGAGCAAAATTATCCCGGAAGCTGGACTTCAAAAGACTCCTTTAACCTCCCACAACCTTCTATTTCATGTTCTCCTACCATCAGCTCTTAGTTCTTTAAATATTACCATATTTAGTAACAGGAGAAGATGTGATAATATTTGCCAAAATTATAGTGGGGAAGATTAGATTTTTTTTTCCTTAAGTTTGGATTTGTAGTTCTGAAATCAACCAATGACTCACTGCAAACCTCCTGCATCATCGCTATGGCACATACCTTGAGTGCAACTTGGCCAGAAGTGGGGAGGGGATTTTTTCTTCCCTTTTTTTATTTCAAACCACTTCATTTTTATTAACACTCACACTCTTACATCTCTCGATGGAGAGCTCTCACAGACAGTGGACTCTCACAAATGCGGATCTGGCAAATGACGTAGAGAGGATTCAGGTGGAGAACCACACTCTGTTCTGTCTGTCTGCTCCTCTCAAAGCTCATTAGAGCAGCAGAAGGTGCAGACCTGCTGTCTGGCACAATAATGTTGATTCTGGGAAAATACACAGCTTTAAAGAATGCTGTTTGCTTCCTTGAATTACGCGCTGTCACACTACACAAAGCCGTCAACTGATGTGATGAGAAAATATTTATCAGCATTAAAAAGAAAAGAGGAACTGAGAGGATGGAAAGAGTGCTGGTTTAAATGCAGAATTCAGCTGCCTTTTCTTTCCCTTGCGCCTCCCATTCAGCTGGGTGTTGTCCAAGAGGACAAGATATTTTTCTGAGTCCCTTAAAATAGTATTTTTCAACTGAATTCAGCTAAAGAAAGCAGGATTTCCATTCATATCGGTCCTTGGATTTACATGCAGCTCATTTAGAGCAGCCAGCTTTTTTCTATCTGTGCATGAAGGTTAAAAGCATCTTGCTTGCCTTAACCCAGTGTGGTATCCTCAGATGCCTGGAAATCACTCAGAAACAAACAAACAAACCCACTGCAGCACAGTACACTGCAGAGTAGTTGCTATGATGTCTAGTGCTAAGAAACAGAGTTATAAGTGAAGCTCTGAGGTTGGGCAAATATGGTTAGCAGTGAGGAACCAGGCTTGTTTTGTTCTTGTGTATTTTTTAGGACAAACTTTACTAAAGCAAAATGCCAATGGAAAAGAAAATGTTTCTTTTTGAGGGCCTATAGGTTTTATGAAAGGGAGTTTATCTAAGGAAAAAAAAAAAAAAACCCAAAAAAAACAGAAGTAAAACATGCTGCTGTATTTTTTCAATTACAACTTCCCTCTGTTATGGCCTTCCTTTCTCCCATTCAGTATTGGATTTGTGGCTACTGCTCCTGGCAAGAAATGAAGAATCTGGAAAGGGAGATTTCTGTGGAGAAAGCATGCTAGCAGAAAAAGCCCTTCCCAAATGAAGATTGATTTTTCTCAGCCCTTTTTTCAGCAACCTGCAATGCTGTCAGAAGATTCAGAGGAAAAAATACTTTGGTGTTTGTTTTGGGTTGGGTCTTTTTTGAGGGATGAGGTTCCTTTACGATAGGTCTGCACTACCAAAAATCAAAATACTTTTTGGATCAAACCTCTCAGGTATGTGAGATCCCCATGTACTCCTCCTGTGCCCCAAGTCCCTGATCTCCCCCTATCCTCCCTTCCTAAGCGATGAAGAGCAGAAGAGATGAATCTCCTCTCACAGGGGAAGCTGTGGGACCTGGGGACCTGCCTGCAGCTGGCATGGTGCAGACAGGGACAGGTACAGTTGCCAGGGATTTATGCTCACTTTGGGGAATTTTTAGCAAAATGATTCAAGCAGCCCCGTGTGAGTATGAGATCAGGGTGAGAGCCAGTCGAAAAGCAATGGCCCAGCAGCTGCTTGGTTTGGAGGACTAATTATGGGACAGAGTCTTACACATCTGGGTCATGGCTTCACATCCATCTCAGCTCAGAGACGAGGTCATTCCTCTTTGATAGTTCCTTGGTGGCAGACAGAAAATGCTCTACAGGTCCACACAGATATGTAGGGCACTGGGCTGCTCCTCAGGTACCTTTGTTTTGGCAGCCTAAACAGAGATCTCAGGGCTGATTCGATGCACAGCAAGAGGCCAGTCTGGAAGATTGGCTATCCCACCAGCTTCCCTGTCACCCAGAGAACAGAACGCTCTTCCACGAGCTTGCTCGAACACATTCAACACGGCAAAACAAAATGGACTTTGGCAAAAGATCAAGAGCAGCAGAGTGCACCCAGTACAACCCCTTTACCATCCTTTCTCACAGCACGAGCAACCTTTATGTGGCTGCAAGCCTGAATCATCTGAGAGATCTCCAGAAAGCCTGGCAGGACAGCCTGGGGCCTGTGGACAGAGTCAGGCTTTGGCAGCTGCAGATCCATGCACTGAAATAAAACCAGGGTATGCATCCCGCTGTGTGAGGGCTGCAGCAGCCCCTTGGTGCAGGCAACGGGAGATGCTCTGGGATGGCAGAGGAGAGGCTCACAGCTCCAGGGTGGGTTACAGGGCACCAGCAAGCGGCACCACAGGTTCAGTGGCGCAGGCAGCACATGTAAATAACTCCTGGTGAACCGTGCCCGGGTTAAAAACCAAGTTCAGCCCACTCATGGCTGTGGATTGAAGGCGGGTTCATCGCCTGTAACCCAGAGCACGACAGCACACAGGAGAGAGAGCCTGAAACCCTCAGCGCTGGCTGCATGTAATTTGCAGCCTGACATTTTAGACGTGTCCTATGTAGATTACTTTCTGCTTATTCAATACTTCTGAATAAAAATGCTAAACGCCTGTGAAGTAATAAATAAGCTATTAATACTGTGCACCACGGATGCTCAGTACCTGATTTAACCTTCTTTTTCTTCTTCTAACCTCAACAGGGGCTCTGAGAAATATGCAAATTTTTTATAACTAAGTTAATAAGTGTTTTGAATCACTGAAAATAATTACTATCAAGAACAGACAGCAGTAGTCATAGGGCATATAAAAACCAGCAAGGGGAGAGTGCAGGTGAGAGAGAGGGAGAACAAGAGAGAATATACTGTCAAATACCCCAGATTCTTCCAGCCTAGGTTTCTTATTTTCACATATAAGAATAAACAGTTTTCAAAATATTCCTCTGTGAAGAGGAAGTAACTCTGGAGGCCCAGGATGCACCCCACCTTTGGAGGCTGTCTGACCCTGTCTCTCCCAGGAGGCTGAGAGGGCTTCTCCCTGGAGCCTGTCAGGTCATACAGACGCAGTTCGCATGACAAACTGGCTGGGCAAGATTTATATCCAGCTTTGGATTTTAATAACTTGACTTCAGTTCCTCATTTAACCAGTTCACACGATTTTCCATATTTTTGGGGAGTTGCTTTTTGTTTTCCTCCTCTTTCACTGCCTTAACGCAGGCACACTATTGGTGGTGTCTATAAAAGGATAAATTAAAAGCCAGAGTGCTGTGGTGGGCAGAGGCTGTCACGGAGGCCAGCTGGCCTGTGACAGATCCTGTTTGACTGTTTGTCACACTGTTGTCATGCCCAGCCCCGTGAACCTGGCCCTGACCAGGTACTCAGCACTGAGCTCTGGGATGTGCACCCAGAGCCTGCTGCTCTTTCATCCTTTTCATGCCATCGTGTCCCATCAGCGCTGCTCATCACAAACAGTAACTCAGGTTGACATCGTTCCTACCAGAGATGGAAGCTATTGAATTATCTAAGGACAAACCTAAATACTAGCTTTTAAAGGATAACTGATCTACTAAAAGCAAGTATTGTTTTGGACATGCCATGTCACATTTATCACGCTTGGCTTTGCATTGCACTG
Organism: Cisticola juncidis; assembly: GCA_013400215.1. Taxonomy (NCBI): domain Eukaryota; kingdom Metazoa; phylum Chordata; class Aves; order Passeriformes; family Cisticolidae; genus Cisticola; species Cisticola juncidis. The sequence continues at coordinate 614,758 of VXBR01000802.1, forward strand.
TTATCTTCTGCCATGTCATCAAAACAACGTGAAGTCGCATGGCACAACATGACAGGTGCCTCAGCAATGAGGGAAAGACACACTCTAGATTCCAAGTCCATTATAGCTCATCTCAAATTAAAGATTCAAAGGATATGAATGATGGTGTGTCAGCAGGCCAAAAGTGACTCAAGTCTCCTCAATTATCTGCAGAAAACAGATCTCAATTCACCTGCTTTTCATATAATTAATGCCCTACTTGCTTCCATTAAATGTTATTTCATTATCATCCTATTCCAAACAACCTGATTACAAAGCAGGAAAATCTCTTCTTTCAGCTTTGTAGCAACAATAAAAATTCTGGGTAAAGGCACAATTCCTTTTAAGTACAATACTCATCATAATCCCTTATTTACTCCTAGAAAATCTCCCCTCTGTTATGACGAGGCATCACCTCAAATAATCTCCACAACAACACAAGAATACTCTGTCAGTCTTCACAGGAGCAGTCCATTCTTGTCCTTTCCAAGAGGGTTGATTTCTTAAATGTTCCTTGAGAAATTTCAGAAGACAATAAATTGAGAATGTACTGTAATAAAAAGTATCCCAGAAGAAAGCATCCGTGTGTATTCAGCTTCAAGTTATTAAAAGCTTTATAATTTTTACTCTCTTTTATTGAAGAGGGAAAGAAAAAGCAGAAAGGTTAACCTGCCTTTTGCTGAATAACTACACCCACTTTTTCAAGAAATATCCTAAAGTGAAAGGGAAAAGTAGCTCTGTTTCCATACATAGCTTCTGATCTGAAACTGGGAAAAACAAACAGCATTTTCTTTCAAAGAACACAGCACATTTGAAGGAAGTTAAAACACTGATGAGCACTTCAATCACACTTCCTAAAAGTCCACCCTCCATTTGGAAAGGGCTTTTACCAGGAACAACAAAACCCCTTCCCTGAAGCTGTGGCTGCCCGTGACCTTGCAGATCCTCACAGCCCCCACAAAGTCTTGGCTGCAGGATCAGGTGTGGAGGACGAAGCTGCTTCTTGTGCTCCAAAGGCAGAGCTTGCTCCCTGTAGGTAACCACGGCCCAGCCTGCAGATGCTGCCATTTTTCATGTCCTTTTAACATCACCTCTGTATCACTTTTTACGGGGCTGCTCCTTGTGCTCCATGCCCCACATACCCACCCGAGGAGCACAATGCCCTGGCAGGTCCGGCCTGACCGGCCATATGCCGCTCAATTTGTGACTGCTGGTGTCCTGACCTCGCTTTTGTCCGAGCTGCAGAAAAGTCCAACTGAGCAGCTGAAATATTCTCTTTTATCTGAAGCTGAGGAAACTATTTTTCCCCCTTCATGAAACTTAATTTGCTTTTCAAAGGGGAAAAAAAAAAAAAGAAGCACGTAGTTTATTATTGTGCTCCTCGAATGTCTGAGGAAATACACAGAAAATGCTTGGCACATATGGTATTTTTATGTGGCTTATTCTTTTCCCTTCTCTGCAAGTCTGCACAGAATCATTACTATTTGGCACACAGCAAAAGGAAGTCTCCTGTGCACAACATGATTTAGTCTGGCCGATAAAGTGGAAGTGGATTTCTTCATTGCATATTAAGTTCTGCTGGATACCATTTGCACAAGAGAGTAAAATTGCAGTTTCATGTTCTTCTATGCTGATACACTTCCTGTCAGACAGCCACATCTCTCTCTTTCCCCAAATATTAAAATTTCTCCTAGCAGCAACTCTCCAAATTTCCCATTCTCACGCATGGGCTCTCCAAACACGGTTACCCTTGTGAGCACAGAGGTGCCAGGCACTCCTGTGAGGAGCAGGCTGGGTGGCCGTGGGACAAACAGAGACCTTGCAGACAGGGCCTTGCTGCCCTGCACACCCCAGGGATGGTGCTGCAGGAGGGGTGGTGTCTTCCTGGAGCCCCTTCCAGCCACTGCCTCACCCACAGTCTCTGCTTCTCAAAGGCTCACGCTGCCAGCGCACCGAGGATGCTCCTGCATCCTCCTCCTCCAGCCCCCATTCCACCAACCTCCCTCCCTTCCAGCAGAAGCCCCAGGGCCCACATGCTGCCCAGATCCCACTCCACATTGTGCAAGGGTGGTGATTTCCCCTTGCTCTCCTCATCCCAAATATTCCTTGGACCTGCCAGGCTGTGGGCAGCCTCCCAGGCTGAATCCCTTGCCCCGCGAGCAGTAAGAGGTTTCCCCTCCCCAGCTCAAATGCTTGCTCCTCTACACAAAACAACACATCACACCTGAGATACTGATACCTTCCCAAAATGTAAGGGCTAGTAACTATTGCTAGAGGAGGGCTGGTCCACAGTGCATTGGCATCCATCCCCAGGCCTGGGTGAGCTGTACTGCTCCAGACTGGCTGCTCAGTGCCAAAGCAGGAAATCAGTCTCTGCTTCTCTAACCCATTACATTTCTTCTCTAATGCTTTCAGAGCACAACCAACAGGGTGCTTCCAGTGAGACTGACTCATAACAGATTTACTAGTTTCTTTCAAAAAAACATCAAAAGGCAATATTAGGTGTTCATCGACTAAGTTCTCTGGGCTGTGTCCCTGGAAGAAACAATCTGTGCTGAGAAGGGAAATTCCTTCCACAGGAATAAGTCCCATCAGCATTGTTAGTCTCACTGCCTAAGAACATAAACCTCCCTCAATCATCACACGTTTAACAAACCAGCCAGTCTAGCCTCTGTTTCCCCAGAAGCTTCTGACCAGTGTCAAACAGCCCTGCCTGAGCAGCAGAGGTGCCAAGGACATGACAAGTGTCACTGTGACAGATGGAGAAGGCTGACAGGAGGGAAGTGGCACTGTGGCCCAGCCCTCAGAGAAGCCCTGCAGCAGCAGGCAACCAGATTTCATGTCTCCAGCCCTTGCTGGGTGCAGACACTGCTGGCTCTGGTGCATGAAATGCAGCATCACTTCTTCCCAACCCATCTCTCATCCATATCCCCTTTTCTCCTGTGTCTAAGAGTAGCAAATATCAGCCCCTCATGACACCAGCCCTGCCATGCTGGGCTCTCCTCCCACACCTTTCACAGCTCTTCCCCTTAGCCAGCCCTTCACCTTAGCAGTTAGATAGCCTCACACCATCTCTTTAAAGTCACTGGTAGCAGGGACATGAAATTCAATAAGATGGCGATGACCTGTATGATCCCTGCCATTCTTCACCCCCCTATAATTCCCTTCTCCTTCCTTTCCTGTCATTTTGTTTTACCTATTACTCCATGCCTAATAAATTATCAGTAATGCTCCAGCATCAAACATTTATTATCGTGAGCACCACGTGAGTAATGAGTGAGTTAACCTCCAATTTTTGTCCGTATAATTCACGCATATTGATTTTACATGAAAAGAACTCCTGACTTACATTGGATGACCCTGATAAATTTAATCTCTTTAATGCTTCTTCTTTCTAAATAAATGTAAAATGTTTTCCTCTAGAAAGTTTCTCAGCAGTAAAATCTGTATTGAAACTTGGCAAAAAACATCCTCCACTACTCTGCCAAATTAATCGATGAAATTAAAAACCCCAAACCTGCATAAAAATTCTCCTATTCCTCCAAGCACTGGCAGCCCAGCAGCCTGACAGTGTTGTTATAAAAGTGACAGGTAACCAGAGCTGACAGCTGGTGTCAAAACCCACAGCTGGAATTCGGCAGCAGAATGGGACAGGTTCCAGTTTGGGGCCATCTTTTCTCCTGTTCTCATCACCCCTCCTCTCCCCACAGTGTTGCCTCAAGGCTGATGGCCCAAGCAGCAGTTCTGGGAAGGGAGCAGAGGGACAACACTGCACCTCTTCCCAAGCCATGGGAACCCTGAGGAATGCTCTGCCATGGGTTTCCACAGCCCTTGTAGCTCCATCAGAGCTGCTGTCCCTGGCTTTGCTGGGTCAGAGGACTGACCAGGAAAACAAACTTTGTGTTTTGTGCTGGTTGCCATGGGGTGTCACAACTTTTCTGTAGGATGCACACGGGGCTGGGAGTTTTAAACACTCAAAAACTTGCAGAGCCTTTGCAGAAGGCTCACAGCAGGAGTCAGGAGAGTGTTTCTTTAGATTCCATAGACAGGGCAGCTCTCTCCTCCATCATCCATCTGTGCCAGGTGCAGCAGAAGGTTGATGCAATAAGGCTGGAGGAGACAGGCTCCAGAGACGGGCTGGGAAGCCAGCTTGGCCAGCAGCTGGGACCAAAGCCAGGCTGGGGCCTCGCCACAGCCCAGCAAAACTGAAGAAAAAATTAATTTGGAAAATTAAAAAGATATTTTGCCACAGATATTTTTGTAGCTGAGCGTGGACACAGGCTGCTCCCTGCCAGAGCGAGGTAAGCTACTGCTCTCTGCAAAAATTCTTCCTGTTTGCCTGGGATTCAAGTCCCAGCCCAAATGAAGGGAGGGAGAGAGGAAGCAGCATCCTGTGCTGAGAGGGGCTGGCACTGGCAGCCCTCTGGAGACACAAACACGTCCTTCCTAGGGAAGGGTGTATCAGGTAGTGCTGCCAGGGAGCACTTGTGGAAACAGAAAGGTTTTGTTTAGGTTGTGCCTTTAAAATATGTCCACTCCTCTCTCAGCCTGCATATTTTACAGTCTCAGCATAGTTTCCCCTGTGGACAGCTCTGGCAGACTCGGTGATTTTTTTTCCAAAGTGAACTCACTCACAAATGCATTTTTCAAGCTCCTACAACTTGAAGAATAGAAGTTGCAGCCTGAAGGGGAAAAAAAAAAAAAAAACCATGGACCAAAAAAAGGTAACACTGCAGAACATTCAGAGGCTCAAGCACACAGTATTTGAGATTGGTAACTCACTTGCATAGTTCTTCAGTCATTAGTTTTTACCCCTTTTCATGGCAAAATGCTTTTTTTTTTCCTTCTGTGTACAAAGGAAAGGGCGGGAATCATGGTCATTTGGACTCCAAACAGGTGTTTTTAATCTGCAGTATGTAGGGAAATCATGAAGTATATTTGGCCAAATATTAGAAAATGTGATATTTCAGCTACCCACATATTAGAATTCTATACACCCAAGCACTGGAAACATCTGTGTTGCAGCAGGAAGTCCTGTTTCCAAGCAAATGTAAAGGAGAGAAGACAGATAGTGACTGCTTGAGGACATCAAGACAGGATGAGACACCCAAGTCCACAGAATTCCGCAACATTTTCCCTGGTGGTAACAGCTTTGGGTCTGTCCTGGGAACAGTTATGCACTATTCTAAAAAAAACAGCTTGGCGTTTTTTCATACCAAATAGCTCCTCCTGGTGCCTGAGTACCTCTGCCACCACACCCAGTTTATGGCTATTCTCCCAAAGCAGCCACACTGAACCTTAGGATTCTTTCTCACTAAAGAAACACTGGAGAATCCATGCAGAACAACCACAGTGCCCAGCTAATCTGCCCATTCCAAGCAGGGAATCCAAGCTCCTGGCGCAGCCTCCACCCAGTAAGCACCCCATGCAACACCACACTTGTTTGTTTGGGATTTTTAATTAACAAAACCAAGATGCATAGAATAGAATAGAATAGAATAGAATAGAATAGAATAGAATAGAATAGAATAGAATCGAATAGAATAGGTCACCACCTAAATTATTTTTCAAAGCCCTGTAATAATAACAATGAGGAGATAAAAATATTTACATTATTATTTAAAAAAAAACACCCAAACCCAGTCTGGTGGTGCATGGGGTGGAAGGAACTATGGGAGATTTGATTCACCATGAATAAATGTTTTATAAGTTTGTTAATTATTATGAACATTATTACAAATTATCATCAGGATGCTGATACAAGAATAAATATGCCAATACCACTTTTTTACCTTGTCAGAGCACATTAATATGTGATTAATGTAATAATTGATGTATACTGATAATTGATCATAGAATAATTGATGTAATAATTGATGTATTAAAGAAGTAATTTACTTCTTTAAAAGCATGTCGATATAGGATTATTGTAATAATTGTGATATTGATTAGTATAATTTAAATTGAACAGCAATAATTTAAACACTTTTAGTTATTAGTTTAAGGCCTTCAGGCTGTAGGACAGGCTTGAACTCTCCCGGCCCATCCCCACCAGCCCGTTCTCCCTCTCCTGCCTGCCCCATCCCGGGCTGCATTCCGCGGTGTCTCCTGCCACCTACTGATGCCTGCGAGGAGGCGGCGAGCGCGGAGCCAGCGCTCCCCGCCGGCCCCCCGGACGGGCC
>VXBR01000802.1:621250-682169 GCA_013400215.1 Cisticola juncidis
CCATGGGGGAGGCGGCGGCGGGCAGCGCCGTGCCCCCGCTGCCGGCCGCGGAGGCGGCGGGCGGGCAGGTGAACGCGCTGACCGTGCTGGCGCTGCTGGAGAAGCTGGTCTCCATGCTGGAGGCGGTGGAAGGCCAGCAGCGGCAGATGGAGCAGAGGCAGCGGGGCCTGGAAGGGACGGTGCGGGGCATCCAGGCGGACCTGGTGAAGCTGTGCCGCAGCCACGGCGCCACGGGCGAGACCGTGGAGAAGCTGCTGGAGAAGTCGCGGAAGGTGTGCGCGCACACCCGCGCCGTGCGGGAGCGCCTGGACCGCCAGTGCGACCAGGTGCGGCGGCTGGAGCAGCACCACGCGCAGCTGCTGCGCCGGGACCGCTTCAAGGTGCTCATCTTCCAGGTGAGAGCCCTGCCCGCCCGGGACAGCCCTGCTCGCTGCCTGCGAGCGCTCCGCAAAACCTCTCCGAGACCGGAGCTGTCTGGTTTCTGAGCAAATGTGGGAGAAAAACCTTTTCACCTTAGCAGACCTGGGGAAGGAGTAGTCTTTTGCTAACTTTTAAACTTGAGGGAAGCCCCCTCTTTCGTTGTTAGCAAATTTAGGAGAAATGCCCACTTTTCCTCTTCGTGGCCCTGGAGAAATCATGTTTTCCCTAACTCTAAGAAATCTGGGAAAAGAGACTTTGTTTTTTCCCTTCGTGCAAACGTGAGGGAAAAGCACTTTTTTTCCTGTTTCCTTTTTCTTCTTCTTTTTTTTTTTTTTTTCCTCGCTAACTTTTAGCAAACTTTGGGACAGAACCCTCTTCAGCTCTTGCAGTCTTGGAGATAATGCTTTCTTTTACTAACTCCTAGTGAACGTGAGGAAAGAGACCTTGTTTGGTTAACTCTTAGCACACGAGAGAAAACTGTCGTCTTTCATTCTCTGCAACTGAAAGGCAAGAGCCATATTTTACTAACTCCAGGCATATGTGGGGAAAGGTTTGTTTTATTATGTGTTGTGGGGTTTAAGTAAACTTGAATGGCCTTTACGTTTTTCCAAACCCTTGGCAAAGTTGAGGAAAGAGCCCATTTTGCAAGCTTGCAGTAGAAATGCCCCTAAAAACTATGACAGCATCTGCTGCATCTCCCTGTCTCCTCGTGCCCCACTTCACTCTGCAGGACTGATCTGGCCCATTCAGGGACGGGCTGAAACACCCAGCTTCCTGGGAGCCCATCCAGTGATAGCAGCAGTTTGCATATTTTCCCCTTTTTAAGCAATGTTCTGGATAGAACACGCCGTGAGCTTTAACTAAACACGGGACGTGACTCTCACGTATTTAAAAAAAAATAAAGACGGGCCTCCACAAATCACTGAGGGAGGGCAGGAGAGCAAACGCTGGGCTGGGGTAGTCACTGCCCAGGCACTTCATACTGAACTCCTCAGCTGGGCGTTACCTCTGTCAGCCACTGACTCTGCTCCTTGGGTTGTTGGGGGTTTTTCTAAACAATCCCAAAATAAGAGAGCAGTGCTTGATTGTAAAAAGCTGGCAGTCCTGGTTAGGGCACAGGCAATTCCCTCAGAAAGGAAGCCCCCACCTCCCTGCTTATTGTTCTCCCAAATTACAGTCCAGGTTGTCAGGCCAGAAGAGGAGGAGCTGCAGCATGTTTCCACCCCAGAAGGAATGTGGAAATTATTCCAGAGACTGGGTAAATTAAAAGACACATGTTCTCTGCAGTTCTGCAAGTAATTTGGGATCCATTAGTATATGTCAAAACACTGCCATCTCCCATGCCCTGTTAGCTAATGACTGGCTCCTACCTCTAGGTTCAGACCTAGAAAATGTCCTGTATGGTGGGTGCATCAGCAGCCCCTGGGGACGGTATTTTTTAACATTTCTCATACCTCTGAGTGTGAGAAAGGCCTGGCTGTTGCAAGGAGTGTCTTCCTCCAGAGAACTCAATATTTACTGTTTTAAGATGACCTAATGCAGAGAGGAAAGACAAACAGAGCTCTGTACAGGGTGTGCAGGACAGTTGATGTTACCTCTGGTGGGGATCTTCCACTGGCAGCAGTTTGCAAGGACTGGGTGAAAGCAACAGTAAAAGCCACCCAGAAGGGTTTGAGGGGTAAAGCAGTGTCCTGCTGGCTCATTTCCTGACACTAAACAGTGTGGTAAAGCTAAGGCCTGTTTAAACCTCTGAACCTTTCCCTACTGCTGCACAAGCCTAAGGCAAGCAACACAGGCCCATGTCCCAGCATAACAGATAAAGAAAATCCACTGCCTGTCTCTGGGCTGGTGCCTTTGGACAGGAGGTCAGTTCTCCACAGCTTTTACAGGGGTTTAGGTGACTCTGTTCCCATCTCTCACCAGAAAATACCTCACCACAGTGCAGAATGATGAACATAACCAGTCCCAAGCCAATGCAGATAAGGAACACAAGACTTGAAAAAAGAAACACTGCAGTTAAATCTACTTTTAAAAGTCAGCTCTGAGCTGGGAATTCCTGCTGGCAGTGGCCTGCAGTTGAATGGCAGCATGGCTGTCTGGGAAGCCAGGGTGGTCAGCAGAGCTCCTTGGGGGCATGAGAGGGTGACTGGGGTGGGCAGCATCCAGGGCTTTCTCCAGTGGAGTCTGGCAGGAGCTGGGATTTTCTGCTGAGGCTTTTCATGCAGGCTGTGCCCATACAGGCTGTGCCCAGGCTGTACCCTGCATGCCCATCTCCCTGAAATCTCCCTGCCAGGATCTCCTCTCAGGCTAAAGGAGGGACAGTCTGCCACGGCCTCGCTAGGATAATTGTACAGGGGAAAAAACCAGCAGGCTGGCTGGGCTTCTGTCCTGCCTTGCACAGAAATCCATGGAAAAACAATTGCAGGAAGGAGAAGTCACAGTAATGAAGCCATATTGACGCCAGGTTTCTGTGAAAACAAAGGGGAATCTGGATGTATGAGACTCCTCTTCAGCCGGGGAATCCTTCTTTTCCACTGAAAGAAACAATGCCAAACTTCACAGAGCACGTTTCTCATTACAACCAGCTTCTCCAGCTTAGGGAGACAGCTCAATATGAAGATACTAATTCACATTTGCCATTCAGTTCTGCACTCACTATATACCCTAAACTCTCTAATACTTGGTGGGAGCACTGAGCATAGCCAAAACACACAACTCAGCTCCAGCTCTGCATTTTATGAAGTTGTGCAGCCACGTACCAGCATCAGCTTTCCCTCTGCATATGCACTGAGAATGAACTGTGTTTAGAAAAGTTCACCTATTTACATATTTTCCATTAAAATGCTCTTAGTTTTCGCTCCCTAGAATGTCTGCATATATTTCTTTAATTGGTAGCATATTTTAAGGGAGCTCTGTTCCAAGAATTTGAGGATGCAAAAGTTATTATAAATGACACAGCAATTCAGCAAAACACTGAAGTGACTGTTTTAAAAATCCTTGTTAAGCTTTGGCATTGTTCCCCTCTATTTTGTTCTCGCCACATGACCAGCTTTTTCGTTCTAGTTTGGTGGGGGTTTTGTTTGCTTTTTTAGCTGCAAAAGCAAAATGGAAGATAAAAAAGGCTCATGTTTAATTTTTCAATTAAATGTCATGGAAATAGGACAGATAAAATAAGTCAAAATTGCAGCTTGGGGGTCAAGCACATTAACATTCAAGTCCTTTTCAGATGCTGCTCTTGGTAAATCCTTCACCCTAAAGTGAAGCAAGAGGGGGGGTACAAAAAATTAGCCATTTTATTGTATCTTCTTGTACAGATCACTGTAATAAGCCTTTGCAAAAGCAACTTCAAACTCAAAAATGAACAGGTGAGGGAACCAGAAGAACTACAAGCTGATATTGCTGCATCTCCCGCTGCAACCTTGCAGGGAGAAATATTGATTAGTGACAGAAATACCTCCCACAGCTCCTTGGACTTGGCCCAGCTGTGCTGTGGGAGGTCAGGGGATGGTGCAGGCACCGCCCCAGCCTGCATGGGACGTGCCAGTGGGCAGGTGGCACTTTCCTCCTGCCTGCCCTCCCTCCCCACCCTGGCATCCCAGTCTGAGGAACTGTATTTGTCCAAAGGAAAGGAGGTGGAGCTGGAGCTGGTTTCAGGAGGATTTGTCATGTTTTGACCTATTTTGTGTAGCAAAACTACTTTTAGTGATCATTTGAGTATATAACAGCAACATACAGAGGAGTCTGGCCTAGGAAAATGCCATCTCTCCTTCTTGAAGGTCATGGCCTCACTCAGCAAATGTAACAAAAAAAAAAAAACCCAAACCAAAGCAGATTGATTTCCCTCATGCAGCAGCATCAGAGAATCAGCACTTCTTGAGTAAATTAACTACCTGTTCCCTCAGGCCACCCAGTTTTGTAGTACACTGTTATGGATCTTACTCATTTCTGTAGAAGATAGGGGTGAAATCAAGACCTACAGGAAGTTGGCAGTGGTGGGTGATCAAAGCCACAAGGAAGGCACTGATTTTAACTATGCAAGTATTATTAGTGTTAGCAAGAGTTGTTTTATACAGAGAACTTCCACTATTCTATTCATCTCCTGCATGGAAAAACAAAATTCAGAGGAGCTAGCTACCTACAGTCAAGCCCATCTGAGAAAAAAATGCAAGGGCTGTTTTTGAACTCAGATGTGGAAAATACAAAGATGTATTGCTTTCGTAGAATTTTAGATTAGATCAAGAAGAAAAGATCAAAGTTCTACTTCCTTTGGCATGGAAAATAGTTATGCAGTTTGTAACAGCTGGCATTTTTCAGTGTATTGTTCTAGTCTTCCTAAATGAAATAGCAGACTGCTTAAAAGTGTATCAAAACAAAATATAGCTGTCACATAAACTTGTAAGACCAAGAAGTTATCAATAGCCCACTTATACCACGTTATCAGTAACCATGTTTGAAATAGAAATGTCTGTTCCACCACAGAGCATTCCTGCTATACCACCCTTGTGTTTTCAAAGCATTTTACTTAATTTATTTTCATTTGCATTTTAATAGTTCTGTAATCCTAAGATCTTTCGGAAGCATGACATAGGGAAGTGTGTCATTCCAATTTTATAAGCTCACAAATAGATGCCCAGAGGCTGGTGTTTTCCAGAGCCATTCAGAAAGCTTAGGCAGAGGGGTGATCACTTGAATTCCAGTACTGCCTGATAACCAGAGACCACCTAGGATTGGCTTTTAATTGAATCATTAGCTCATTATTATGCAGTATATTTTGGTTTGGGTGTTGGTTTTTTTTCCCCCTTTATAAATGTGGGTAGTTTGACAGTCTCTCCTACTCAGTCAAAAACTTGATAAAAATTTTAATCAAATCTATGCTCATATTCTTCTGGAGACTGCATACAGTACTTCAGTTTAACATGAATACTGTAGACAGAGCTAAACTGACCTTGAGAAGGACCTTTCAGACCCATCTCTGGCTCAGACTGCACTGTGATTAAACTCACATGACACCACTTTCCTAGATAAAATACTTAAAAAGTAACAACTCACCTCTCTACTCATCAAAATCAGAGTTTTCTATACCATTCAGGCACTTACACCTGAATGTTCAGATGTCTAAAATTGTGCGTGATTACCTATGTTTGGAAAGAATGCACTAGACATGAAAATTATGTTTTATTCTGAGTTCTCGTGCTCTGGGGAATAATTCAACACTGCACCCACTCATGTAATCCACATTTCATTAACTGCAGTGGAGAGAAAATATAAATATTTGCACAGCAGTTAACAGCTGCTTTCACTTAAAGCTGGTGCAGGTTTCCTCTGTTTTGTTATCTTGGTCACTGTTGCTGATAGTTGTGACAACGTAATAGGTGTCAGGAGAAGAGTGTGGGCTTCATTAGATGTTCCACTCCAGGTAGAGGGCTTGTAAAGCTGTGTGCCAGTGGATCTGACTGAGGCCACTGGCCCAGGAAAATGTGCAGAATGTGCTTAGGGACAAGGCATGTGCAACCTGTCAAACCAGCCTCCATTTCTTTTATACTTTTCATTTTTATATCCGCAAGGGATATTAACCAGCGTACTTGAATCACTGTGTATCTATCTATGTGTGTGTGTGTGGTATAAAATTATTCTGCCCATATGCATTGCATATTCTTGAGTTCCAGAAGGGCTACAAAGTAGCCCTAGTTTTTAACAGAATCACAGAATAACAGAAACAATTAGGTTGGAAATGAGATCATTGAATCAGCCTATGACCCAACATCATCTTGTCAGCCAGACCATGGCACCAGGTGTCATGTCCAGCCTTCTCTTAAACATCTCCAGGGACAGGAATCCACCACCTTCCTGGGTAGCACATTCCAGTGTCTAATCACTCTTTCTGTGAAGAAATTCTTCCTGATGTCCAACCTAACCCTCCCTGACACACAGTTTAAGTGTCCTCTTGTCCTAGCGCTGGTTGCCTGGGAGAAGAGCCTGACCCCCACCTGGCCACAACCTCCTTTCAGGGAGTTGTAGAGAACAATAAGGTCACCCCTGAGCCTCCTCATCTCCAGACTAAACAACAACCATGTACAACAGCCTTGACAGCACATTTAACCCAAGACACTATTCTCTGCAGTGATCACAGCTGTATGCTCAGTCCTGAAATAATGAGCATGAACTTGGAAGTGTATGTGGCCTTTTTTCTCCTTAACTGTACACTCAGGCCCACTAGGGACAGATCTGAGACTATTACAACCATTTCACTCAGCACTTACTGCTTTTTTGTATCTCAGGATAAATGTGAAGGGAGGAGGGAAAAGAAAAATCCTTCCTGTGCATGTAAGGAAGTGAAATTGCATGCACTCTGTCTGAAAATGATAAAAAAGGTAATGAATAGAGACTATGCAGATCCAAGGCTCCAAGTGCTGAGAGGAGAAAGGAGTGTGCAAGGAGCCTCATTTTCTTTGCACGGGTAGATGCCTGCAAAACCCCCACAGAACAGAGTGTTCATTGTGCTGCCTCTGAGCTGCTCGGGGCTGCAGAGCTTCTGCGCTCGGTGGGCGCAGACATCCCTCATTATAACCTGCAGCTTCTGCCCTTGCTCAGCCTGTTTTGTTTTTAGATTTTCTTTCTTTCTTTCTGCGTCCTTTCTTGGTTTTGTTTCTACAAAGCAATACTTTTCCTGTCAGCTAGAAGCTCCTGTATTCTATATGGTTTAGTGGTTTTTTTATTTTTGTATACCATAAATTTGTATCCTTACATTTCAAGGAGTTGTCCTATCCTTAGTTTAATATCTACCAACAAAATTTATTAGTCTGGTTTTTTTGTTCTTCTAAATAGCTGTAAAATAGGATATACACTAAACATCACGAACTTCATAGTTTCTCAACAATCCATTTTGAACAGCAACCTGCATTTTCCAGGAATACGGTGAAAATACTAATTGCATTTGCCCTTTGAGATACTTCCCAGATGCAACCAACACCTCTGCAGGGATATTCTCAGTCTTTGGCTCAAGAAGTTGAGACCTCTGTGGGGTTGGGTGACTTCTGGAGGTTTGCAGTACAACCTCCCTCCCCACCACGCCCTCCCTTCTCCCTGGACAGGTGTACAACTTGACAACTAAACTCGCATTAAAGGATATCTAATACAAATTAAAAGAACAGGATTTCCATTCTGCATACATTCCGAGTCACTCTGAAAGAGCAGTCCTACAGCTCATAAGTCTTAAACTTTACTAGATAATGGTTCAATGGGCTTTGAGTGGTTTGTGACTGGTAAAGTGTGCTGAAAAAACCAATAAATGTTCAGCATTCATCTCATCATGGGGGTGGTGGAATAATTGTTCAGGGTTGCGCTTTTTTTATTTAATTATTTGTGTCCTGTGAACTACGAAACTCAAATATTGTCAATTCTTTCAGGAGGAAAATGAGATCCCTGCCAGTGTTTTTGCAAAAGAGCCGATTCCTAGCATTACAGAAGGAAAAGAGGAGCCTGTGGATGAGAACAAAACACTGGAAGAAACCTTGCACACAGTGGAGTTGGGTTCAGATGATGACATGTTTCATGAGGGAGATGACCTGGATGACAGTGCAGAGGAGAAAACAGAAGAATCAAGAGCTGAGAAACTTAAAAGATCCAGCCTCAAGAAGGTGGACAGCCTCAAGAAAGCATTTTCCCGCCAAAACATCGAGAAGAAGATGAACAAAATCAGCACGAAGATTGTGTCGCCTGAACGGAGAGAAAAGATCAAGAAATCACTCACTGTGCATCACCAGAAATCCTCCTCTTCGAAGGGCTCGGGTTTCAAAGTGTCTCCCCTGGCGTTCAGCACGAAGAAAGGCCGAGAAGGAGAAGGCCCCGAGGAGCGGCCGTCGGACACGGCGAGCACGGAGCAGGCTGAGAACGAGGACGAGGCGTCCTTCGCCGACATGCACTCGGATATGACACCCACCACCTCCCTGGCCGAGGAGGGCAGGGCCCTCGACTCCCTGGAGAGGGAGGCCAGGGCGGAAGGGAAGGCGGCCGTCAACAACAACATCGAGCTGTCCATCGTGGAGGACGACGAGGAGTACGGGGTGCCTCTGGAATCCACCCAGAAACTGTTCGAGGAGAGGAACAACCCGGCTGGCAGGGAAGCGGAGCAGTCTGATGAGGAAACGACCCAAGCAGCCGTCCTGCACGTGGACCAAACAGCGTAGGCAGCCCCAGGCCCTGCCTCGCCTGCCACACACACCGTGGTTTCCCTTAGGCCAGGAACTGGTTTCAGCTGCACAGGCAGGAGAAGCGACTCTTCCATCCTTTTCTCTGCAGTGATAATTTATTGCGTCGCGTTGGAGTGCAGAGTGGGCAAGGTCAAGGACTCGAGCTGCAGCGTGCTCTGCTTTAGGCCGAGTCACTGGTGCTGGTGAATTTAGAGATGCTGCCAACTGTGTCAGAGACAGCAGGAAGAGAGGATGTCTGGTAGAGGCAGGCTGATGAGCTGTCTTCCTTAGAGTTAGGTCAGAGGAACGTGTGGAGAGTAGTCAAGACCCAAGCATTTCTGTTCTCTTTCCTTCCCCCAGTATTTTCCAGCACTGTGAGTAGTTTTGTATGTAAATGTGGGAATGCCAATGAGAACATTTGATTTCAGTTGCCTTGCCATGCTCCATAAATACTAAAAGCCTCAGTAAATGTGCACACACCTATTGTTTGTTTGGGGCTTTGCTCCACAGCACCGTAGGACTAAACGAGCAGAGTACTTAGAGAGCGAAGCTGAAAACCTGGTTCCATCCATTTCAGTGGGGGAAAGATCTTTGCCAGTAGTCACTCACTATTCATTTAGAAGAAATCACTGTGTTTAGGTGGGAAGAAAAAAAAAAGTATTTTTCAATCTAACAGAGTTATGGAAATACATTAATGACAAGCGTGAATGTGTGATCAGTTACTGTACCTTTAAGGGTTCAGAAATTGAAAAAAAACCCCACAGGTGTTTGATAGGAACATGAAGGTAGCCTGAAGAAAATATGAAGTGCTAAAAAAAGAAAAAAAAACCTCCCACAGTATGCAATCTATAGTCCCAGCTTAAAGTATATATACTCAGATAACACTAATTAATTCATAGTCTATATAGCAATATACTGTCAAACTTTGCACCTGCACAACTTTGTATCTCAGAGTATTTTGAAAATAGGATAATTTATCTTTTTACAGATTATTTCATATATAGAGCTATATCTACACAGGAGAGTTAGATAATTACAGGGATGTAAGGACAATTTCTTCAAAAAGGTGAAATACTCTTTCAGGCATGTCCAAAGGGAACAATGTGTTATGGATTGAACTTCATGGCAGGGATGAGTTTACATAAGTATGAGCCTGCAAAGCCACAGGATTTGGTCCTCTGCTTGTAACTTTGATCAAAGTCACCCACCTGCTCTCAAAATTACTAGTCAATTTTTCAAAATTAATTGAAAACGAAAGGTTACAAGGTAGTTTGTTCACTATGAATGTTCATTCCTGTCACTTAAAGATAAGGGGCAAGGGAGGAAAGGGAAGCACAATACCCACACCAGTTCCCTTACATCCTTGGTTGTTTATGCAGTGGGTTATTTTTATTTTTTTATATACATAAAAATTCTACTGATACTTAATGTTGCACTAAAAGGTCGCTTCCTTTTGTGTTTAGAATCACAAATTACAGGGGAAATAAAAGCTACAGCAGAAGTACCATTATGAAATAATTAACAGGTATTACTCCACAGGGATAATGTCTGTAACCAGTAAATCACACTGGAAGTTAGTTAGTCAGAGCTTAGTGTAGGCGAGTACTATTGAGAGTTAAGCTCTTAAATGCATGGTATCATATAGAAGATTCTGTTTCTAAGAAAAATCATGGCATAACTCGTGCAGCTATATTTTTATTTTGTATTAACTACAATGGATTTCAATAATTTTTACTTGTAACTAACTATGAATATGACAAATAAAAGCATAATATAAAACACAGCCACATCAGTCTTTGAGAGAAGCAGCCTTGAGAAGCTGGCAAAGATGAAATTTAAAGGTCAAGTATTTATTACTTCAGTTCATGTCCCTGTTGTATCTAGACCATTTTCTTTCTCATCTTATGCTGTTATTTAGCAATGCAAACACCAGTGCTTTGCTTTCCAGACACTTTTCAGATTTCTAGCCCATCTGAACGTACTCAGGCACTTTCCAAAAGCTCCTGGCTAAATCTGCATCTTTTTATTGGACTGCAGCATAGTCTTAATACACTAAATAGTTCTGAAATAATATTTATATCAAGTTCCTATATTGAAGTCTAAGTTCTGTTTATGCACACAGATAAACCCTTGTCTTCTAGAGTGCCACATAGTCTTTAGCAGGCTTAATTTTACTGACAGACCAAAGAAAGCACGTTTAACCTTTATGCAGCAGCTGCCACCAAGTGCTAACCAGGAGCCCCAGCATCATGTTTACATTTTGCTTTCAGATATGCTGGTTTGTTTGTCCTGCTAAGCTTTAATTCAAACAATACCCCTAGCTATGCTTTATCCAGTTTTAGAGATGCTGAAATGAATCCCACTCACAGTGTTCTAAGAGCATTACAATGCTGTCCAGGAAAACCACTGCAAATGCAGATACTGAGCATCTGGGAGAATTAACTCAAATACCCACTTCAGAATACAGCACACACGCAGCCCTCACTTGCAGGACTAGAATTTAACGTTTTCTGCATCACAGTTGCACATTTACAAGGACAGGTGGGTCTGTAATCCTAACAAACAAAGCATGCTTTGCGAGAGAAAGAAGTGTTTACTCAACTCGTGTGTGTCTGCTTTTGTGCTGTCTTATAAACCAGAGGAGAGAGAAAGCTCAGGCTCTCAAGATGTCCCCCAAGCTGTCTCTTCCCCTTGCCTTCCACTCCCAAGGCCTGACTGAAAACGTCAGCCTGCAGAACCCACTGAGGGAGACAGACTGTGGGACCAGCAGCCCTGTGTTCTTTCAAGTATCCCAGGAATGTGCCTGGATCTTGTCAGGCTGGCAGATGTCAGGCATACGCACGAGCATTCCATGATGGTGCTGACAGGTTTGTCTACATAATTATTTTTTAAAAAACTGCTTGTTTACACTTCCTGACACAGTAACAGCGAGCTCCACGTGTACCATTATTCCTTGGAAGACCTGACCTGCGAGCTGCTGCACAGATTCAGAGTCTGACCTCCACCGGAATCAGCGGCAGCTCTGCACATAGAAAAAGGGTGTGATGAAGCCCTTAGGATATAAATATTTAAACTAGCAGCACTCAGCAGCTGCTGATACTTCCATTTTCAATGACACAAAACCAGCTGACATTTCTGTCCCCTTTCAGGGGAAAGAGCAAAGAGCATCCCGTTGACCCCCATGTGCTAATCCACGAGCTGGCTCTTCTGTGAAAAGGCACAGATACGGGTTTTTTGGAACATTTCACTGTCAAACGAGAGTGCAGTGAGAGCCATCATACAGGCCTGACTGAAGCATGTTCTGTCTCTTTAACAGACAGAGGAAAGGGAAGAAGAAAAGGATCAGAAGGTAAAATACACCTGGATAGTCCTTCAC
Source organism: Cisticola juncidis (assembly GCA_013400215.1). Classification (NCBI taxonomy): domain Eukaryota; kingdom Metazoa; phylum Chordata; class Aves; order Passeriformes; family Cisticolidae; genus Cisticola; species Cisticola juncidis. The sequence goes on from VXBR01000802.1 coordinate 633,236, forward strand.
ACTGATGCAATGAAAACCCTGTGTTGTTGCAGGCTGTAACGCCAAACAGCTGCACAGCTGATGACTGATGGTCACACAGTTAAAAAAGAGGTAAGCTCAGAAGAATTAGTAACGTAGTGGCAATTTGTTCGAGGTCAAACTCTTCACAAGGGGCCTACCCTGAGAGTCAGTGAAATCCTTCAGCTGGCTTGAGCCGCACACTGGTTTGGGGCCACACGTACGGCTCCTGAGATCATCAGTAAGCTGTGAGCACAGATGCAGGGCACCAGATCCGTGTGTGTCCCCAGCCCATCCCGCTTAGCTCGTCAACCAAACAAAAAGCTCTCCTGCCATCAGCACAGCCGATGCAGCGGTGTGGCAGAAAGGAGGGCTCTGCTCCGCTTTGCAGGGTGCACTGAGCAAAACTCGCAAGTTCTGGCTGCGAGGTCTGTGCTGTCGGGAACTGCCTGTGAAGGGGGCAAGTGTAGCTGCAGCTCCTGAAAACAACATCAGCTAGGCAGGGACGGAAGTTTTACTGTGTTTTACTGTGCCCCACTCGGGCACACTCACTCTGGGGGGCCAGGGGAAGGTGTCAGGCAGGCAGCCTTCCTGCAGGCACAGAGAAAGGCTCACCCATAGCAAAGCGGAGCCAGCACGCAGCTGTTTGGCCCCGGCCCTGCCAGGGCTTTGCCTCGGCAACGAAAGAAGGGGCGGGAAACCACTGGCAGAGCCCCGGCGGTGCTGACTCAGCAGCCAAGCATCCGCCGCTCCCTGACTCACGGCCCCGGCTTTCCCAAACAAATGGAAAAAGGCTCAGAGCCGCTTTCCACCGCTTCAGACTGCCCGCTGCCAGCGTCTTGTTTCAGGGTTTGCATTGAAGCAGCATTCACCCCGGGCTGAGTCTAACTGTATGCATAAAGAAATTTTAATCAGCATACTTGCAGCTGTCGTGTGGTGGCTGATCTTTCCTGCCTTCCTTTTTGATCAAACTGCCCTTTCCCCTTCCTCTCACTCCACCGAGTCATTTGCAAGAGTCTGAAGTGCACGCTAATTCAAACAAGGAACTCTCCCTAATTGTGTGTTGAGAACTGATAATCAATGTCATCTTTAATTTTTCTTACGTGGTTATCCCCTTTAATGGAGTGCGCTGCAGTAACTGAGAATAAATCTGCTTTGGGTTAAGCTAGAGATTGTTATTTATTTTTCTTTCAGATCAGAGATTAATATTGCTGTATGACCATTGGCACTAACCTCTTTTTTCCATAGCAACACCAAAGAGTACATAAACTATGACTCATAATTTCTCTCTGGAGGACTTTTTTGTAATTATGATCATTCCACAGTTCCTAAAATATGTTAGCTGATATATAGCTCTGGTATAACAGCTTTGATTTTCCTTCATTTGAACACCAGGGCACAAAGAAGAGACTTCCATTATTTTCTCTCTCAGGCTGAGCTAAACACTACACAAAGTATCATATATTCATTATTCATTATAACTGTGGGTCCTAAAAATTCCACAGCAGTATTTTCTTCATAGAGCTGGAACAGGTTTACTCATTTCCAATAACCTTAAATAATAGTGACCTTCTAAAAGAAAACTGGTGTCCTTCCCACCATGGTTTATAAATTGGGGTCTGAGAGCTGGAATTGATCCAAACTGGGAACTGTATTATACTGGGTGGCAGCAAGGTTGCACACTAGCATTGCTCCTCTGCCAGTCAAGGGCTTTAAACTCTCCAGCATTTCCTCTCCCTCAGAACACAGCTGCAATACACTGTCCAAATTCCCTAATAATGGTGATGCTCTTTACTCCCTTCAGTGAAAATCTGGCCTTGGAACAACTTGCCCATACAGCTCCCTGGAACATCTCAGCAGATAATCACATGGGATCATCACAAGAGATTACATGACTTTTTGTGTGTGTGTGTGGCTGTCCTACATTCCCCTTACAACACAGTCTGCTGTGTACTGGTGCAAAGCCCTCAGAAAAACTGTAGTGCCTGTTGCCAGAGAATAATTAGAAAAATACAATTAGCAAATTCAAGGACGCACACATTCGGCCGACGGCCATAATCCAAAATGGAGAGACAGAACAAGCTTGCCTCTCTCTCTGCTCTGCAGCGTGACCAAGCCCAGACTGCACCAACAGAGGGGACACGTGGTTTGCTCTTGGCCTTTCCAGTACGAAGCTGCACGTACAGGCTCAGGCTTGTGCAGGCACACTGTGAAAGAGCAGACATCAACCAACACAGCATCAATCACACTACAGGCTTCTCTTCTCCTCCCCAAAGGTTTGTGGAAAAACACCCTGAGCCTTCAAATTCCTGAATGTCGGGAGCAGAAAGTCACTGCAACCCCATGCCATTATCTGCAGTGAGGAAACTTTGGCTTTGCCTTCTTTACTCGCTCCCATCAGGCTTAAGCTGTGTAGAAGTGCAGGTGATGTGAACTGTGGTGGATACTGGAAATGTGCAAGGCAGTGTTAGGAACAAACAGCACACAAGGGATGACTACACTGCACACCACATACTCATTTAGATCAAGTACCAGGCACAGCCTAACTACAGAAACACAGCTCTGTTCAAGAAAATTTATCTTATTCCTCAGCTACTTAGCTCCTGATGTCCTACACTATCCATTTAAAGGGAGTTTCAGCATCTCCTCACCACGCTGCCAGCTACAGTTATATATGCCTTTATTTTACTTGTTCCTCCTGACATGCCTGTAGGCAAACGAGCCCCGTGAGGGTGACAACATGAGCTGCATTAACCGGCTGCCTGGTCCCTGAATCACTGCAACTCAACACAGCGCTGCCAGGGACTTGGAAAAAGGGACACTGGGAACATCTGACTAGTGGTAAACAAATTGAACACACGGAAGTTGCCTGCATCTGCAGAGTCAATTGTCACTTCCACACGGCCACAGGGCAAGCTATGAGTGCTGTGAATTCTTCTAAATCACCTTCATTGTCCTGCAAGGTTCACCATTCCACTGTCGGCAACAGCTGGGGTCTCACAGTCAGAGAGGAGGCGATGACTGAAGGGTGACATGTCATGCAAGACCTGTGTAAACATGTCCCGAGAAAACTGAAAAGGAGGAGGTTTCTTTTGGTGTATTCAGGCTCTCTAGAAGAATACCTGTGTCCTCTGAGTGCCCCTGCACAACTCTTCAAAGGAAAAGCAAGCTGCAGCACATGGAAATATTCATTCCTGGGTTAGGCTCAGCAGCACAGAGATCTGAACTGAAACAAGATCGTGTCCTGCTGTAGCTGTTAAACACTACATATATCATAGATATGTGATATATATGACACACAGCTTCAAATAAGGTGAGAACCTGGAAAGGTTTTAATGGATTTTGATGTGGCTGTAAATTCTTTTGCTGAAAAGAAAATAGACTGGCAGGATCCTACAAATCTAGTCCTAAAAAACAACGTATCAAGGATGTATATATTTTTTTAAAATTAGTTCTCAGTACTTCTCAATGGTACAATAGTTGATGTGCAGCCAGAAGTGGGGGGAGGCATTAAACAAGAAGTGTGTAGGAAGAAAAAGAAGTAGGAAAATGTGGATAAGAAATGGAACAGTGGGGTGTGCATGAGAGAAGGGAATGAGCCACTAGGAAGGGTGGGGAACTGGAGGAAGGAGCTGAAAGGCGACTGAGAAACACCGGCAGAGTGCCCAGAACAAAGGCTGGGACAGAACCAAGAGGCACCAATAAAAATAGGAAAAAGGAAAAACTAGGGTGAAATAAGGTCTACAATTCAAGCAGATGGAAATGGGAGTAGGGAATCAAACTACTGCAGGACAGCTGCCATGTAAGAGACAGCAACAGTGAGCCAAGAGCTCAATATTTATCATCTCTCTACCTGCCAAAATGTATTGCTGAAGTAACGCCCAGGATTAGGTCTAGAAGGGATTTTTACTGTGCAAGGTAGTCAATCATTTTTATTTTGCTTAGAGTCTTTGTTTGTTTGTTTTGTATGAGGAAAGTTGGTCTGGAATAGGCAAAAGCAACATCTTACATCAAAATATGTCAGCCTGAACCTGCAGAACATCATGATGGGGACAGCACCTCGCCAGGTCTGCAGTGCAAGCTCACAGATCACCTTTGCCATGTCTGCTTGCTTCCAAGGCTTGGGGGAGAGAGGCTGTGAACAGCAGGATGGGGTCTCCTCCTGTCCAGACATTTAGATAATTCCCCACTGAGGACAGAGCTCCTGCAGACAAGGGGCAGGCAGGATTTGCTGGGAGCACTGAGGAATGCACCTCCAGCAGCTGTAACAAAGCCAGTGGGATTTCTTCCCCATTACAAAGAGGTTTTGGGGAAAGCAAACCCAGCTCTCTTCCTCCACCGGGCCTCACCCCCCTGCTCTGCCAAGAAGCTGGGCAATATTAAGGTATGAGGCAGCCATGCTGGCTGGGCCAATTCTCCTTCATGCTTGGCCTCCCGTGGGAGTTGCTCCATTCTCATGCATCTATTGAGAAACAGCTTGTTCTCTGACTTTCCTCAGTTTCTTTATTTAGTGGTGCCACTTCACACAGTGGAAGGCGGGTTCTGCTCCAACTCCAGAACAGACCTGCCTAAGTCCCCTTCCCACCTTTCATTCTTCAAAAAATAAAGCAGCAGCTCTCTCCTGCTCCACTCCTAACATCTCCTCACTTGCTGCCTGTCATTTTGTCATACTTTTTCAGAAACTCTCCATTGCTATATAACTCTCTCATAAAACGGAAGGCTGGACTATAAATTCTTGTTCATGACTTACAGGATGCAGGTTGACAGATACAGGGGTTTTCATAATTACCTTACTTGGATCATTTCCTGAGCAGAAGAAGACATGGAGAGAAAATGATGACAAGCTTTGGAAATAACAGAAGGAAAAACCTGGATTAAGGTTCTAATCTTGAAATGGAAAATGTCTCCTCACCTATTTGTTTGCTACTGTCAAATTTCAGTGCCTGAAAAGAAGGTCTCCTTCTATAGAAAAGAGGAAGGAGAAGGTGCAGAGGAACATTTGAGAGGAATAAATGTATGTCATACATGTGTACAACTATGTAATATCCATCACACCTGTACCTCTATGTGTTCACCTTCATAACTATCCTTGCTATTTAATATAAGGACTAATGTTCTAAACCCTAAAAAAAAATATTTAGCATCCAAAGCTCCTTGGTTTTGAAGACATCTGCACACTTATAACCCATTCTGTAAATTAATAAAGTTCTTCAAAAGTTTTCCTCTTGGTATTTTTTAAAGTGCCTGTGCTATCACAGTATTCAGCATCCAGCCTGAAAATTAAACTATTTCAGCCTCTTCCCTTTTGCAAGATGTGACAGTAGCCATAATCTATGCCAGCAGTGGGAGACCGCCAAAATCAGTGTTTATAGAAAATCAGGAACAAGAGAACTTGAATTGGTGCTTCTTGATCATACATAACCTACTCAGGCTGCAGCTCTAATAGGAGTAATTTCACGTTACTGAGAGCGTTTCACTTTATAACAATTTCACAAAATCCCTTTGCAAGTGTTTCACGCACAGCTTTGTGCAATATTTTTCAGGCAGAGGCCATGCTCACACAGACAGACACCAGCTCACTCTGCCCATGCTGCAAGCCAACTGGAAGAGGTGGTAAATGTCAGATGTTGCCCCGAGCTAATGTGCCACGGCTCTCGTTAGGGCACGGCGCTAACTGCATCCATATGGTGCCTGGTCAGCTCAAAATGCAGACAGGGTGAGATCATCTCTGCCTCACAATGCTCGTGGGCAATGCAGACAGGGAGCTTTGCCTGCAGGAACAATGCAGTTGCAGGGGATGTTAATCCACTGTTGCTCTGCTAATGCCTCATCTGCCCCAAATACTGGACTAAAACGAACCCTCAGACTGTAATCCAAAATAGAACAAAGAGTTCTGGTGATTGTTTTACCTGCAATGAGTACTGAAGCCAGAGGTGAAAATGTCAACTCAGAACTCAGCTGATTTGCTTTTATAGCTGGAAGTGTGGCAAAAATCCCTTTCTGATGCATGCTAGTGAAGCAACCTGAAAGATTATTTCAGTTCTATATATCCTAGTCTTCACACTACAATACAGAGCTTGGTGTCTGCTCTCATTTTCTTTGTACAAGGCTCAATATGAGAGTAAAGGAGAGATCAGCTAAACTCCGCAGGAGTTTTCTTCTTGGCTAAATCCTCAAGGGAAAGGCTCATGAAATATTGCCTGTGGACTCAGCAGCAAGGCATGTGCCTGCCCCTCTGTGGCAGACAGCCCTGTCCTCTGGGGCCCTGGGCAAAGCTCACAGTCACATTTATCACCAGCAGCAGTTCTCCTGCCATGCCTGTGCCATCCACATAAACACAGGGGCCTGTGGTGGAAGAAAGGGAAAGATGCTTTTCTAAATTCCTGAGATCCACAAAATAATTACTTTGTGTAGGTAATGAAGAGACTTTAGCCTACTTCCATATCCCCACTGGGATGGAGACAATTTATTCTTGAAGGCTGTATATTATTCAGTGTGTTCTGCCATCTTTTTCCAAATATTATTTTCACTCAACAGCACAGCTGGCCAAAAACTGTAAAAAAAGCATTAGCTGAAAAAGTTATTTGTCAGGAAACAAGGTTTCCTCTTCTCCACCTAATGCACTCCAGCAAGTTCCAGCTACATTGCTTCCTCCCGGCATTTAGCTTGACAAAGCATGTGGTGAGCCTGGCAAGAATCTGAAAACCTCAAATGTTCATGATTATCAGCAATAACAGTTGCTATTGTTCTTATCTCTATAGTTAAAGCTTACCCTTAGCATGAAATGCTATTTTTCCTCATTACTACAGATTTCTTTTTGCACAATAATCCTCTTTTCATAGCTTTGTGATATTTTCAGATTTCCCTGTTCAGCTTTGAAAGCTACATGAATATTGCCTGGTGAGGAAAAACATGCTACATATTATTTTAATACAGTGTTCATTTGTTGTTGTTCCTTTCCCCAGCTGCATTGCTGTGACTCTGCCCTCTAAGTTCCTTACTTTTTTTCCCCCAGGCACGTTTCACTGCCATTATCACCACTATTTGCAGTACCAGATTGTTTTTCACAGGCTTCTACAAAGCTGTGTTAAACTTTGCAGCCACCCAACTGTACTGGGGTTTTTTTGAGGAGGTGGTGATGAGGAAGGTGGGGTCCTGACACGCATCAGCAATGGCATTCAGGAATCATTTGTTTTACCATCCATTTATTTACCTTTATCCTGACCAGTCACTAAGTCACTCATGCTGCTGCTTGTCTTCAAGTCTGAGTTTGTATGGGGAGATTAGTTCTGCTTTGGGATGCAGTTTTGGAATGACCACACTGGGGGCTGTGCAAGCTCTGCCTGTGCTGTGGGGCAGAGGAGATGGACCTGAACCAGACTCCCAGGAATGCAGGAGTCCTGCACGAGTTTCTTCAAAATATCATCTCTTTACTACCTTCAGGAGGAAAAGCTTGACCTAAAAGGCAGTTGAGAGATTCAAACCAACTCCAGAATGTTTTGCATTTGATGAAAACCAAGATCTCCCTCGTTGCTGTAGCCTTCCCAAATACTTTACACAAGCTAGATTTAAAGAGAGCCTGCTCTGAACAGAGTACACGTCTACAAGACATTTCTTTGGGTTCAAAGTAAAGCACCCAGATACAGTTCTGAGGAGCATGATACACAATATCTTAATTCTCGCTCAAACAGTTCCTGTTTATCTTCATAGAGGACTAACGCAAATATTAGCTTTGGGATTTGATAAGGGACACATTAAACAAACACTGCTGCCTGTATCATAAAAAACTGGCTCTCAGCCAGATAAGTGAAGCTCTGCCTTACAAATTAAGTATTACTATATTCAGGGTGTGCTTTGCTGTGGTATTTTCTTCCACTGCCTGCATTGTTTTCAGTAGTGCATAAGCATATCTAATAGAGTAGCTTGCAGGGAGATTTCAATCACCCCCAGCACAGGAGAAAGGAGACATTTCTGATGCCAGCTCAGCTGCACACAACACTTCTCTCCCTCCCAAGAGCTGAGGTCTGAGGCGCCGTTTTGTTGCTCCATTATCGTGCAGCCATGAAGGAAACAACACTTTAATTGTTTTCTATCCGTGAGATAATGAATTGCTCCTCTCTCTAAAACAGAAAGGCAGCAAAAGGAGGAACGTGAATACTCATTTCCTTTCCCAGTAAACAATTACAAACACTTGTCAAAAATATGACAGTTGGAAAAATTAATGTAAAATTTGGTAATAGCTTGGCACTTTCAATATTGCACAAACTGCCACCTAATAATCTCATTGAAAAGCCTTGCTAAAGCTGATTGGTTCCTTGAAATTAATGGTGCTTCCTGTGAGCTACACTGCTTCTCAGCATGATTAGACAAGCAAAAAAATCCAGTGTCTTACAAAGGAGTTCTGAAGAAGATCTACAGTAATTCCCAGGGAGCTCTTTTGATTAAAAAAAAAAGTAAAAAAGAAAAGCAAAACCAAACTCAGCCAACAAAAATACACCAGAAAAAAAGGAGGGTAAGAAAAGGTCACACTTAACAGAAGACAATGAAAGTTTCCACAGGTTTTTACCAACTTCTTTACCCTGCACCATACAAATGTTTAAACACATTCTTACTAGCTCTTCCAACAGATAGCAAACAGTTTTTTTCCCTTGAAGATGACTTCCACATCATCTCAAACCTGTTTTTTTAACCTCAGACTTTCCTGAAAACACAGGTACTGCCTAAAAATGACAGAATTTGCCACCAAAAAGGGCCACCTAAATTCAACACCACCTTTGGAATTTGGCTTACAAACACTTCTTCCCAGGCCTCAGCCTCCCCCTGCTCACATTCTGAAGGAAGATGCTGAAAGGGGCTATATTGCTCAGGTTGGCCATAAACACCAACAGCTCCAACACTCATTTAAGAACGAATTTGTTTTTCATAAAACTTGAGAAAAATACCAAACTTCAGCCAGTCCCTGAGGAACTGTCGCCTTTCATCCCAATCCTGCTCCTAATCAATTCCCTGCACAAGGAGGCTCTGAACTGTGACTGTGGCTCTCAGATAGTGCCACAATAAAGAGCGAGCAGTGCAAACTGCACCAGGTTTCCCCTGAGGGGATTGCATCCAGCAATCCTTGGCAGCGATAAGCGAGCACCCCAACGATCAGAGGGGCACACGGTGCTGCTCTCACAGCAGATCCTGTGTTCCCCACTCCCAAGAGAGGCAAAGGAGAAGATTTCCCTCTCAGCAGCCACTCCTAGGCACACACACTTCCCTGAGCCCTGGCTCACCCCTGGCCCTTGCTGCTCAGTCTGCCCTGCTCTCAATCAATCCAAAGGAGAAAAGGACAGAATAGGAAACAGCACAGCTCACTTGTGCACTGTTTGCCATAGATTTAATGTGCTCACCTTCTCTCCAACCAGCCCCAGGTTCAACAGTGTTGGCTGTACCTGGACACTGCTCAGGGGAAAAAGCTGAAACAGGTCACTGCTGAGGAGGGGCCAGCAGAACTCTATTTCAGAAAAACTGGCTCTAACTGGAGCCCAAAGCAGTGAAAAAGCAAGGATGAGTACAGGCTTTTGCCCAGGCAGGCAGGATTGCATTAGAAAGCTGTTTCCAAAGGTGTAGGGTAGCCTGTGATACCTGTCAGGTGACATAAAGCCCCGAGATCCTCAGCAGGTCTTGTTCCACAGGCAAGTAAATAAGTTTCCCACAGCTGAAGTGACACAACACCCAGCTTTTGGCTCCCATCGAGCAGAATCACCCAGGAAGCAAAATCTGTTTTGCTGAAGGGTACAGAAGGTCTGTTCCCACAGGAGAGCTTTGCTTCCTGCTTTGGGAAAACTAAATGGGTTGGTTATGTCTGCTACAGGCTCATAAATCCACATCAGCCGCTGCCTCAGGGACAGCCACTGCTCCTCTGGGTGATTTTTTTCCTCACTTAGAGAAGATGAACAGCTGGTGACGTGTATCACAGCTCCAGACACACACTTACCCATAGCCTTACACCACTGAAGGAGCAGGTTTCTGTCACTGACACCACAGGAAAGCAGGAGGCAAAGCACAGGCAGTTTATTTTCTTCTACACCAGGTCAGAAGACAAAATGGTAGTCAGAGTGGGCATTGATAGCTGCCTTCCCAAATGGAGCTAGAAGCAGACCAAAGAACCCGAGTTTTAAGCCTGCTTATGTAATTTTAATTTGTAAAGTAATTGTGATTTGCACACACAGTAAAATAAACTCATGTACTAAAAACCAGCATGAGCCTAGATAAGACAGATTCTGCACTGTGGAGAGAGGGCTGGTGCAGAAATGTGCCTCACAACACAGGAGCTTCCCCTGCACTTCCACGAGGCTCCAACCCCTGGGCCGTGTCCCACAGCCAGCCCTGTTGCTCAGGATGAGCTTTAGCCTGGCCATGGCACACCCTGTGACCCAGCCCAGCCTGTCCCAGCTGCAGGCAGCACCAGTCTGGGCCCTTCTGACACTGAGCCCTGCCTGTGCTCACTCATCGGGGTCCCACACTGTCCAGTGAGGCTCCTGACACCAGGGCTTTGTCTCCAGGGACAGCCCTCATGATACAAACACACAAGCAAAAAGATTAATCATCATGAGCAGATTGAGGAAAACCAGGTCATCACAAAGCCCCAGGAACTGTGCAGCTCTGAATTTTTCTCTAAAAACACATACAGTTCCACTGATACCAACAGGGATACACCAGCTCATACCCACTGAAAATCAAACACCAAACAAATCAGGGTAACACTGGCATTTAATAGCTTGGTGCTTCTAAGGATTTCAAGACAGTCTGCTTTGCATGCATATGGCAAGTTTGCAAGGAACATAAAGTTCTTTCATGGGGTAGAAGTATTATCACACGAGTTCTCAGCAGCCTGTTTTTCCTTTCATAGCTGGACGTGTCAAACAGACCCCAGCCAGCAGATAAGAAATGCCTGCAGAATCAAAGTGCAGATTAGAGAGGCAGCAGCTGAGAGAACCATCTACCACAGCTGTGAGACAGATCAAGGGAGATGAGAAAAGCTAAGTGCAGAGCCAAACTTTACATGACATTCGATCTATTACTTCAATAAGTGGGGCATTACAAGGCTGTGAAAACACTGATTTTTCTTTCCTGCATGTTAGCCATGGACTCTGTGACACATGGACTTGTGGCCAGCACTGCTGCTTGTGCTGAAAGGCACGAACACAAAGAAAAATAAATTGGTCCCTTTCCTCAGCTTAGAGAGTTGTCCTGTGCTCTTGAGGATAAATGCATCTGTTTATAGAAAACTGCCACAGCAACGTTAAAACCTGGAACTATTGACATGGGGGTGCTCTGTGACTGAAAGTATGCCTGATGTGTAAATCTCTCTCCACAATAAACACATTACCTAGATCTAACACAAGCACAGAGTTTGCATACCCAGGGACAAATCTGTGTCATGAGTATCAGAGCAAGGAATGCAGTGAACAATGCATGGACAAGGCCTGCAGTATTTCCCAATGCTTTAGAGTTATGAGTGAGCTCTCATCAGGAATCCTAACACTTTGCCTAGAGGAATCTGTGCAGTATGGAAGGGGTCCCTAGTAGAGAGCCAAAAAAGGCCAGAAGATCATGAATTTCCCTAACTCAGACAAACAGGGCTCTGATCAGGCATCCTTTGCCCATATTGGTGAGCACCTGATGCAGCAGCATCTCCCACCAGATGAGGATCAGCATTTATGGGTACCCTGGGGGCTTCAGACAGGCAAAATGCTGCATCTATGGGAGAACCAAAGGCAAGCATCTGCTGCCTGGAGTAACACGGGCAGAAAGCAGCACCAGCTAGGGGAACTTAATTCCCTTTAATAATGTACTGCTTGTTAAGCCAATTGATTCATGTTTGCAAGTGTGGAAAATTAACTTATTAGGCACCAGGTAGTTTAATTGTCCTGAATTTCCAGATGGCAACTCCAACCAGCATTTAAAAACAAATCTCTCTCTGTTTATGCTGGGCCCATGCAGCTGAATGCCAGCCAGATTCTGGCAGGTCTTATCACATATATGACAAAGAGAATATCACCTGACAAGCAATGCTCTGTAACCCCAGCTAACACTGAAGAAGCTTACAACAGCCATTGAGGTTTCTTAGCTGCCTCCTAGAAGTCAGGACCTTGCTATTTTATCTTGGCTTTGTTCTGTTCAGGGACAAGAGCACCCAGAATGCAAACAGCAGAAATCAGACTATGCAGTTTTTCACTTTAGTGTCAAAAAGAATGTTAAAAATAATAATAATAAAAAAAATTAAAGACAGTCTTCCTCTTCTTCAACATCAGAGTCCTTTGATCCACAACAATCTCACCCTCTGAAATTCACCATTTCCAGAACATCCTTCTTCTTGGTATGAGAACATGAATTCAAAATGAGAACATCTCATGAATGCAACTGTGCCCCTTATGTCAAAACAGGAACAGAATCTAAGAGTAAACACACAAGATGTACATGTCATTTGTCCTTTCCTGAAAAAGAGTGGTATGATGCTCTGAAGTCCATAATGCTCCTTGCAGTACAGCATCTTTTTGTATGGCTTGACTGACTCTCAAGGACTATATTTACCCACTCACAATAAGCCAAATAAAATGGTTTGAAATGAAATTGCCAAACTGAACAAAAAAACATTGTGGCAGCTTCAAACCTCCACCCCATTTCCTGCTCCCTCTCAATGCAGCCACAGACACATTTATGCTGTGATGATGAAACTCCTACAATGCACAGACAGTACAAGAGCTAAGAAAAACATCCAGGGTGCTATTGAATTTCAATTGAAAATCTTACAGCACTTAAAATATCCAGTTATTTTTACCTGGGGTTCTGGTGATTAACAAGCTGTGAATGTCAGAGCCATTTAACTCACCCTGAAAGCACTGGAGAGGGAACCAAAGAGCAGGTCCTTAGCACCACTTACTGAAACAATACAAAAGTAAGAATTATTATTATTGCTAGTTCCACTATTGCACTTCAATTCTGCTGAAAATCTGCCCTCCCATAACACAAAGGTAACTCGGGTGCCTCGGGAGATGAAACAACCAGCATTTTCTCCAGCTTAGCTTATTTCATACCTCACAAGATGAAACTGTGAGAAATCAGCTTTCTCGGTGTGCCTCACATACACAGGTGCTTTTAATTCACAGCTCTGCCTCCTCTTCCCCTCCCCATGAAAGTGTCAGTGTTATGAATATCAATTAAGATAAGACTGTGGTACTAAAGGCTTCACAGTGCCTCACTGCCTGATATCTGCATGCCTGCGTGGCTAACATCAGGCCAAAGCAGGAGACAGTGTCTAAGAAGTGTAGATGGGAATTACCTTCCAGTGGAAAATGTTTAACCAGATGGGAATGTTATTTATACGTGATGCTTCCCATTAGCAGTGACTAACATTTATGCTATGAAATATCTCCTTATTACAGCACTAGAGTTATGACATGGTTTTAATACTTAGCACTGGGTTTTTCTTTTTCCTTCCCCAGCCCATACTTTCAAGCCATTTATGCAAGAATCACTGAACTATTATGGTCTGGTGACCTGCTTAGCACGAAGCAAGGCAGCAGCCAGAAGATAAGGAGGGGAAGAGAGGTAGTGGCGGGGACTGGAGTTCGTCAGTGCCTTATGATTCATCACTAATTTATGTGGGATGCTGCGTAGCACAGGCAACATCCAAGGACACACAGACCCATTTTCTTTTCTGTATATAGGTGGGGCTCAGTTCACAGGATTTCCCCTTCCTCTGACATTATAGATCTTCAAGGTTGCTTATCCGACAGGGAACATGGGTTGGAAACGCTCTGGGAAAATGCAGAGTTCACCCCAGCCAAGGGCAGGTCAGTGCTATCTCCAGCAGCTCAGGCTCCGAGTGCCTCAGGACAGAAATTTTTTGGACCTGCAATATTTTGTATGACTCAGTGCGTGTTCATGTAAAGGCTGTATTTTCCTTCCACAAGATCTTGTGCCTAAAGTTACGGTATGTCCAGTGCATGGGTCTTTTTAAAGGATATTAATTTAACATTCAGCAGCCCAAAGTCTTGGTGCAGCCATTTTGCATTCAGGCAGAGCCCAGCTCACACACCTGGGACAGCCTGAAGGTTCCCAAAGCTTGGGAAGAAGGATGTGCCCTTGATAGTGCACACAAAGAAAGCAGAATTTACAGGCCATGGGGACATTTGGCAACACCCCCAAGATAAGGATGAAATTAATAAAGCCACCACAGCAACTGTGCTGAATCAGCTCCAACTGCATAAAAGCCAGTTCTGGCAGGGACAGATCATAACCAACTCATGGCCACCCACCCAAAAAAAGGCCCCAACCCAAAAGAAGAGTGTGACTGAGCATATGGACTAATTAGCATGGGAAGCAAGAGATTCGTGAATCAATGGAAGATATAATACTAATTAATAAGAGAGCTAGGTAACTTGTAGCCAATGAACATTGATGGCTTTGTTTGCTAAAGTATATAAATAGTGAAATGTTTTGGTAATTTTTGTGGGGCCTTGGGGATTTGCCACCCAGCTCCCCTTTCTGTGTAGAACTGTAAACAAACCAAATAACTCTCTGTGTAGACTGGCCTCTTGCTCACCAGATGAAAGAAACTAATTTGGGACAACACCTCCACAGCACCGGGCTGCTCGCTCCCACTGCCCGAGCCCTCTCCAACCCTGCAGGCTAGCACAGCCCCAGGGAGGGCCAGGACAGATCACCCGGCTGCCTTCCACTCAGGATCTCCTCCTCAGCCCTCCCTGTGCCCCTCTGGCTGCAGGCTGGCAGGGCAGAAGCCCCTCTCACCGTGGCAAGCACTAAAGGGCAAACCCAGCTCTCCAGCACCCATCCTCCCCCTGAACCTCTCACTGACCCTGCTGTCAGCTCAGCCCGGCTGAGGCAGCAGCGCTCAGAGCTGGAGCATTCTCTGGCTGCACCCCAAGCCCCAGCTGGAGGCAATGAGAGCTGCTGCTGCCTGCTGGGCTCCCAGGGCCAGCCCCTGGTGGGGAGGCCATGGCTGGCAAGGGCACAGCCAGGGCATGTCCAGCCAGGGCATGTCCAGCCAGCACGTCCATGCCAGGCACAGTGTGCGGGCAGCCTGGCCAGGACACAGCAGGGACCAACAGGAACAGCTCCCCACACACAGCCCTGTGTCCTCCAGCCTGAGCTTGGGTCATCCCAATCCCAGAGAGCCCAGAGGAAAGTAAATATGGAAAGGAAATTCTCCCCGTGCCCATTTCTTTCTCCTTGGCCTGTCCATCAAGTGTGTCCCTGTTTTAATGGGACCATACAGCAGGATCAGACAAAATTTGCACAAGTAACCATCATCACCTTGTGCTTCCCATCTTTTTAAAACAGGACCAACAATACACACTTTGCCTTCAGGAAGGCTTTCCTTGCACACATAATGATTAAAAAAGTATTCATGACCTAGACTACAGAAAAAACCCTCTGTTTTCAAAAAGCAGTATCAGTAGTTCACTGTCAAATTGAAAGGATATTTTCTATGATAATCTGTCTTGGGTGACTTGAACACTTTCATAAATAATCTGGATGATGGAAAAGAACATGCTTACTAATCCTGCAGATGACAAAAGCTTTAGGGAAGTTTGACAACACAGCTAGAGTGAACATGATTTTGATAAAGCAGAAGAACAGTTTTAAAAATGTGACCCAGTGAAGAAAAAATGCAGTGGTCTACATTCCATAAAGATAAGCACCTGCATGAAACAGAGAAGGGCATGGCAATGGCACAGGAATTCTTCTGGGATGCTTGTAAGGAATCTTAAAATTAATATGTGTCAAAGTGACATTGATGCAAAAAGACTTGGATCATAAAACGCAGTAACTGTAAGGAATCCCTGTGGAGCAAAAATAACAGAAGAGCCAACAGTCCTTAGACCTTGGCTGAAATACTGCCCTCACAGAGCTACAGGCCAGTCAGAGAGCCAAGAGTGCCAAAGGAACAGAAACTAGGATGTGATGCATTTGTCATAATTCTTTCAACCATCCTACACAAAGTGAAGATTGAATGAAAACATAACTGTCAGGTACAAGGAGGAGTTTCCAAAACTAGGAAGGAATCCTCTAGGTATTACCTCCCTAAAGGGAGGGGGAAGCAATGACTTCAGCTGTCAGTAGTGAGAATTAGATTAAATATCAGAAGGGGTGAGGGGAGGCTCTTTAACAGCAGCCACCACGAAGCACTGCTGAGATTGCTCAGGTGGGCTGAGGAGCCACCATCATCAGCTGCTGGTTAAAGCAGGCTGGACAAACCTCTGCCAGGAATGACACACCTCTGGTCCCAGGAGGTGGTGGGACCAGAACCTTGCAGCACAGAGGCTCCAGTTCTGTTCACTGGCAAGGGTGGAAGCAGAGGGCATCGCTGAGTCAGCCCTCCCCAAGTCACATCAAGCATCCACACAACTTTTTGCTACCCTCTGCCTGCAGGAATGCAAACACCAGGCAGTTTTATGAGACTGACCAGTCCTCTGAACAGCACTGCCTAAAATACCTCCCTCCCTCCCGGGGCTATAAACAATCTTGGCAAGTGAAATGCAAAACTGGAGTTAAGTCTCTGACTGGCCACAGGAAATACAAAATTGTATACTCTGACTTGAAGGGTTTATGTGAATCCAGTCAGAACCTTCTGAAGTGGATGCCTCAGATCAGGCCATTAAGTCCCTACACAGAAGCCTAAATCAGTGGCCTCATTTTCAAATACACACTGAGCACTCAGCAGCTCCTGGAGTGTCTAAGAGGAGATGGTGATTGCTTGTCACATCTGAGAACTCGTGCCACTTTGGCTCTGAAGTGTCAACCTGAAAGCAATTTCCTATGCAATTTTTCACAGTCCTAATCTTGGTGTTTTGTGAACCCTTTCCCTAGATATTTTTTTCCCTAGGCCATTATTTTCTTTGTAATGTAAAAATAAATATTTCACATTAAAGGAACTCCAAAGCCCTAACTTTAGAAATCTTCAATAGGTGCAGAACTTTGGGTTGAGAACTACAGCACACCGAAGATTTTACCATATCAAACAGAGCTTGCACTCCCACATCCCCTCCTGCATCCATAATTACATTCTGACTCACATTATAATCACATTCGGGTCCCAGTCCTGCTTTGGAAATTTCATGGCTGTGGGCAGGGACAAATCTTCCAGTGCCCAGCACCCATCCCCAGGTAAGCCATGTGGAATTATTACTGCCACAGACTCCTCACAATGTGAATGCACCAGTTCCTGCACCTGGACTCCTGGCTGCAAGAGCCTGTGGTGCAGAATCCTCAACAGCCTCTTTAACAAACAGATGAGCAAAAAGGAACACTGTTCTAGCATCAAATGGAGAGATTTTGCTACTGTCTCTCTGAAGGAATGCTGGATTTTTCAGAGCTTAGAGACAGAATAACTGTGCTCTAAGAGGGATAAAAATTGGTTACCTACTCTTCTAGCAGAACAGAAAAAAAATCAACTTTACTCCCAAACTCTCTATTTTTTGATGCAAAATGCATCAAACACATGCTTCAAAGTGGAATTCTCAATTTTTCCCAGAGTTCATCCTCCACAAACTCTAAGAGCACATTTCAGGAATTTAGCCAGGAGGATGCACAGCCAATAACAGATGCTTGGAACATTAATTCATGCTCAAAAATAGAAGAAAGGGATCCACTTAAAATGTTACCCTATTGCCGTGGAGCTAGGGTAGCAGCATGTCCACAGCAGGGAAAGGAAGAGCTCCCACTTGCTTTAATGACTTATCTATTGCATTTGTGTCAGCTGGTGTATTTTAGAGGGTTGCAATTCATACAGCATCAAGTTTGCTCTCCTTTACCCCATTCCCCCTCATAAACCTCACAAATAGTTAAGAGATTTGTAGGGAACAACATACATACCAGAGACTAAGAACCCGTACCTGGCCTAAACTCCTTAGATTTCAGTTGTTTTAAATGAAGTACAAGATAAGTACAAATTCCTTTATAGTATACTAAGGACATATTTCTTAAGAAAGCTTTATTTTGTGTGTGTTTACACTGTCCTCTCATTTCTCCACCTAGAAATCAAAATACCCCAAGGATATCCATGAACCATGCTGAAACTGGAAACACAGCCAGCAAGCACCTGCTGAGCCCTCTTAGATCAGCTGCAAACATCAACAGCTTCCCTTATTTCAGTAATTTCCACTTCACAACTATTAAAACATGAAGGATTCTTTTCATCTTCACATTAGAAAATCCTACCTGTCAATGAAAAAAAATCTCCTACCACTTGCAGTAAGTCACCCTGACATGCAGCGGCTGTAAATCTGGGACACACGACCTCCAGTTTCCCAGGATGAAGTCAAACACCCCCCTGCAGCCCCAGCTGCTCCACCAGACACAGGAGATGTCCTCCCATGCCTGTGTGACACAGATGGGGAAAGTCACACCCTGCCCAGGCCACCCTGCTGACACAGTCTGCCTCTGCATGGTCTGAGAAGGCAACGACACAGAGTGACTAAACATTTCCCCAGCCTTATCCCTCTCTGGACATGTTCTAGTACCTTCTAGAGACAAATCAGCTGCTGAAAATCAACCAACAGAGCAATCAACATCAACAGGCCAAAGCAGCCACAGATCTGAGGGTGCAACAGCTCTGCACACAACTAGCAATATGAACATTATTTTAAATTAATGATGGTTAACTACATATTTCAAGAAGTGATTTTGAATGCTTCATCAAAAAAGTTGTTGTTACCATGAATTACTTTGTCTGAAGCTATAATCATTTGCATTCAGAGAAAGAAGAACCAGCAGTGGGCTTCTCTTCTTAAAAACTGGTGGTATCTCAGGGTGAATACATAAATCTAAACCAGTTGCATCTATTAGCTAGTGCAGTCCAGTTCAGAATATAGGCAAGGCTAAGACATTTGAGCTTGCCCTTAACAGAAAATCCTAAATACTGAGGGCCATCATCAAGGAGTTGCCTTGGGCAGAAGGGCTGGGCTTGTGGGCAGTGCAGCCTGCAGCCAGGGCTCAGGCACTGCACAGAGCTGCTGAATATCTGCTGTCAGCCACAGGAGGGCAAAGCGAGCCTGGCCAAACTGCTCAGAGCACGGGAGAGCAGCCAGACCGGGCCGGGATCTCACCCGGGCAAAGGGAGAAGGTGGCAGCACCAGCTAAAGGAAATACAGACTACTCCTAGACGTTCTCCAGACCAAAGGTTTTCCCCCACTTCTCATTAGCAGCAGGAGCCAGCTCAGGAAGGGCCATCAGACAGTCTGGAGAAGAGCAGGGAGTCACCAGCAAAGGGGTTTGGGGAGCAGCCCCTTTCTGTGCAAGCCCAGTCCCAGCTGGCAGCTCTCTGCACACCACAAAATGAAGCCCAAACCCTCAATAGCTGCAGAGCCATTTACCAATCAGAGCCCCATGCACTGATTTCTGAGTAAACTTATTTGGCCATGGCAGACACAGTGGCTATTCATAATCCAGCCCCAATCAGAAATCATTTTGTGATTTGAAAGAATACTCGTTTTCATAAATGCTGGCATCTCCCCAGCAATCAGTGAACTCCCTGGCAGCCGGCCAGACACAGCCACTGGTGGCAGCAGTCATTCCTCCTCATTAAAATGTTTATTTGTGCATAGATGTGAGCCAGGTGACTTCACAATGTGCATTAGAAAGACAAATGGATCACATACAACAAAGGGTTGAGAAGGTGACTGAAGGTTTTGTCACTAGATGCAAGCATGATCCAAATACAACGTTCTCAAGATTTTGGAGCTCCCAAATTTATTGCTAGAGTACTCCTAGACCTTAGCTTTTTACTTTGGCCACAGATTTCCTTCAGTTTTCATTAAATAGATGATAAAGGTAACCAGTGCATGATTTGTTTTGTAACTCGGTTGAGTTTTTTTTTTAATTTAAACACTCCAGAAACTTTTTTTTAAAAGTAAATCTTATTTTTACCTCAGCAAGATAAAGCAGATAATTCCCAACTTTGCTGTAGGACCTGAGGGAAATAAAGGGTGCTTATTCTATGCATTTTTCATCCTAGCTCAGAGCTGTTATATACAGGTTTATTTTTTCCCCTCTTGGACACATTCTCTTTTTCTCACTATCAAAAAATCAGATCTTGGGGGGACCCAACAGAGCACGAAGAACTCTGTGTTTTAATTTGTTCCTTGTGTGTTTACATCATCCAAAGGAGAAATTATTTCAGCACACACATGACCAGAAAGACTAAAGGCTGCCTCCACCTGCACTGGTTCTGCATTTTAACCAAGGTGAACTCTTCTCAGTGTGCACATGTCAACAGCCATGGCCAAAACAGCTTGGCTAAAATTCCATGTCTTCCAGTCTGAGAGAGACCAGTATTTCAAATGTAAAAGTCATACAAAACAAAGACTTTTCAGAATGGTCCTTCTTGCCCTGAGCTATGTCTCAAAGAGGCAAATCCAGGGGAAAACATTCCTTCATGTGCCTCCTTAAAAATAAAAGACAGCTGGGAATAGCTGCCAATAGCACTCTGAAATTATCACTCTGGTTTCCTCCAAAGAAATCATGGCCTCTAAAGCCAAAAAGCCTTATAATGAGGGGTTATGTATCTTTGCCTTGTGGTTTTCAAGCCAGAGGCACACCCCTGTTGAACACCCCCATGCCTTCAGGCCAATTTTATTTGATGAAAGCAGTCTGATCACAAGACTGGGATCTTGAGGCCTTAGGAAGATACTGACCATCATGAGACTGCCTTGCAATAGAACAGGGGTGAGTTGTGAAGGGGAGAGGTCTTCAAACACAGAGGCTGTGTTTCCTGTCCATGCCATTTCCCTGCTTGTGCAGGAAGCACGTGCCTGCCTTCTCCCTTCAGGTGGCAGGCAGCTCAGCCTTCCATCCGAGAAATGAATCTGCCATTTCCAGGTGTATTTCAAAAGGAATTTGAAAGATCCTCTGCTGTCTGCAGGTGTTTCAGTCCCATCACTCAGACAGGAACTGAACAGCTGCTACATTAAAGGGAAAGCCCCCGCAGCAGAAGCAGAAAAGAGGAAGATGTTACAAGCAGACCTGAGCAAAAGGCAGCTTATGATTTAGTCATGAGAAGGTAATTAGGGGTGTAAGAGCACTGGAATACCCTAGCAGATACTTTCTTGGAGGCCTCCACCTTGGGAAGGCAAGAGGCTCTGCTGCAGATGAGTGCAAGATCTCTGTCAGCTCTTCTTGTCACACATCCCTGCTAAATCCCAGGGCTCCCACACTGAGACAGGCTGAGGCAGGACTTTGTGAAGGAAACTGGTGCTTGTGTCCCACTAAATCCGAAGAACAGTTAAAGTAATAGGGATGACTTTTACAGCCCCTGGGAAAAGGCACTGAACCTGAGGTCGCCTGTCCTGGTGCATTCAGGGCTGCCATTAAATTGCCCCAGTTACACCTTGCTGGGTGAGGATTTTTAGCTCTCAGTGCAGTGGGGTTGCAGACAGGCAAGAATGGGAAGAAGGGATGAGGCAGCAGCTGAGGAACCAGGGAAGTGCTGCTGGTCTGTGGGATGCAAGAACATGCACACAGGCAGAACAAAAGAGTGTTATTTCAAAATGATGGGAGGGACAGGAATGGCTGAGCCACAGATAACAGGAGTCAGCAGGGGAAGGAGCTCGGGTCAGACAGGAGCAGGAGGACATCACCACTGGAAAGTTTAAATGACAAAGAGAGATACTGGGGGTTAGCAAAGACAGGAAAAGAAGGGAAAGTCAGAGTCTTTCTATACAAGGCTACTTTGAGGAAGGTCAAGCTCCTTGCATTTGGTGGGCGGGGGGGGGTGTGGATAAGAAACACTTCTGAAAATCCTTGAGCTGCTTTGTGATCTTTTGAGTTACTGTGGTTTGAGTTTAATTCACTGTTTGCATATAATTAATTTTTGCTGCTAGGTGGTCATATTTGCCATTTTGAGTCTAATTAATCATTAAGGCACCTGGAGTCTTTGTAGTGACATTTGAGAGATTCAGTATATAAAGGCTGGTTTGCTTTGGCTCTTTGGTTTGTGTCTTTGCTGAAAACAAAACCAGGGGCAGATCTGACGCCATCCCAACACTGCATGCACATAATCTTCAATCCCTGGCAATCAGGTATCTTCATAAGCATTTCATGTGTGTACTTCTAAGTCAAACTCTAAACTCAGTATGTCTTTCACTGCAACTACTCACTTTTTTGGTGCAGAAATAGATTTTAAAAAGCCAAATACACTACAAAGGATGTGAGGGAGTAGAAACACTTTCCTGTCTATATATGCTTAATCAGGGAGCCTTCTCAGTCACACACAGCCAGTGATATGGGCCTCTTCAGAGAAGGATTCAGCATGATCAGGGTAAGTTTTCTGAACATCTAGGACAGCAAACAAACTCTGGGAAATGGCACAGCTCAGAGACTGACAGCAGGATAGAAATCCTGGGACTGTGGGTACAGTTCAGCCCACTTTTACATGCAGCTGAATGTAGTGTCTGCTAAAACGAGGTGTTCCCAAGGGGACAGGATACAGGGGGAGGAGGAGAAGGAGGAAGAGTCTCAAACCCAGACTCAGCCCAGCAGAAATCTCAGGCTTTCATACCCTTCACAATATTTAGGCAAGTAACTAAGTATTTTGAGTAAGCACTCATTGGTCATCTAAGCAGACAACAGGAATTAAAAGGGTAAAGTTTGTAACAGAAAAGTCTGTGAATATCAAAACTCACAAAATTTCCAATTATCCCTGAATGAATCAGACAGAAGAAATAAGGCACATTTCTAACACAGATTTACTAGAGCTGCACTTTGCATTTTTGCCATTATCATTATAATAATACTTTTGATTGACCAAAGCTCATTTTTAATTAGCCAGATCAACCAAGGCACATCAGCATTTCTGAAAGCATCTGAAAAAGCAGCCTACTTCTGCAAGAAAAGCTTATTTTCATTTGAAGATTAAAGGTTCTAGACAGCAGTAATATGTTTCTATCTGCCATTTCAAAAGGAAGACTTGAAAACATAGCAATAGCACATGAGAGATTAAAAGATACAAGAAGATAACTCACAACCAATCCTGCTTCTCATAGGTCTTTCTTCCTTAATCCTGTCCAGCAACAGCCTTTAATAAGAATGGTATAAGTGCATTAATCAAGCATTATTAGCAAGAGATTTTCATGCAGTTTTCCCCCATCCATCTCAGATGCACTCTGTGTTTCACTGCGAAGGGCCATCATCCCCACAATCAGCAACAAGAGAATCACAGAATATAGAGCAAAGAGAATCACAGAATATAGAGCAAAGAGACCCTCCCTGCTTGGCAGAGCAGGGTGTGTGCTGGGCCAGAGCCAGCAGAGAGCTGGGACCAGGGCAAGCTCTGCTCCTTGGCAGTGACTGGAGAGCACTGCCACTGTTTCCTGTGGCTTGACTTCAGCACTGTGCTGTGCAAGGAGGGCACCTGGGAAGGGAGAGAACAAATGGCAGAAATACCAGATCTATCTAAACTTTCCTCTTCCAACCTGTCTGAGGAAGGCCTCAATTAATCCACAAATGTGGCAAAGTGACAAGGCAGTAGAAAAGCTGCCCAAACCCCATTATCTGCACTGCTTCCATCCCAGCAATGTTCTCACTGTTTGAGACCTGTCTAAGCAAGTAACATATTCCTGAGGCACACTGCTTTTCCAGACAGCACCTCTGCCTGCAGATACAGTGCTTTCAATTAGAACTGCTCAGGAGAGCAGGCAGGGAGGCTGGGCAGGGGGCACACACACACACACACACACCATGGCTTCAGCAAACCAGTGCCACGGTGACCATGGGGGAAGAGAGTGGCTGCACCTGATGCTGTTGCAGAACAAGACAAGGAGAAGCAAAATGTGCTCTGCCTCGAGAACACACCAGCTATTTTTACACCCAAACCAGATGTTTCCACTTTGATGAAAGCAGTCCAAAAGATTTTTTTTTTCCTCAGTGTGAAACAGATACAGCTAAAAACCTTGAAAGCTGCAGCAAAGAGAAACTGCCATTCCCTGGACAGCTGGGACAGGATGACTGCTGGCTACAGGGCATGGAAACAAACCCTTGTGGAAAATATTCCTGCAGCCAGACTGCAGCACCACAGTTTCTCACTCCTCAGCTTCATAATCTCCTTACACTGGGGTGTCCATGAGCATTAATTTCTTCTGTTGAGTGGACCTGCTAACAGCTAATAGGAGTCTCTTCTGAAGAGAAAGCTAAGCCAAATATTTCCATACAATAAATTTAGACTCTACAGCCCCACAATTAGCCCCACTGGATACACCAGGACAGACTTTCTCTGGCAGTGGAAGTCATGATGGCCTCGTTCTCCTGCACATATTTAGCTGCCTCTGATTTAGACCAACTGGCAACACAACCCTCTGCAAATCTTACAGGACACATTTACAAATGTACACATTTATATTTAAGAATCAGCTTTTCCTCCTTCCTCTGTAGCCTAAGCGTGTACTGCAGTCTTTAAGAAGCTGCTCCAGCCTTCCAGAAGCCGTAGCAAACTTGCACCACCTATCGACACAACAGAGCCGCTGGTTTGGGCCAGGAAGGCAGCGCAGCAACCCGGGAGTGCTCCGTGGTACGGAGACTCAGCACCGTGTTCCAGCATCCTGCGTTAGAACGGGCTTAGAATAGTTTTTTTTTTTAAGCAGCGCTGCATCTTAGCTGCTCTTTGACGCCTGAGATGCGGCTGCATGCCTTCCACCCATCCCAGCGCAGGGATTAATCTGCAGGCCCCGGGCTGGCCGAGGTGTGCTGCTGTCCCTTTGTCACTCTCTGTGCTTGGCAGAGGATGCCCTGTGCCTCCTCCCCTCTGGCTCAGGCACTTCTGGATTCATTGTCACAAAGAGCCCCGGCCACGGAGAACTTCCTCCACTTGAAATTAACCTTTTTTCCCTCCTTCCTGTGTACTCTATGAACTCCAAGGCAACATTATCTCCGATTTAATTTATTCCTATAGTGTAGCAAACTCAGTTAACCACACTGACCCTGTAAAGAAGGGGTGCCTACCCTTGTGCAGCTTGCAGACATGCCTGGCACCTCTGCGCCTCTCCTGCACACTTCACAGCAGGCAATGACACACTGCTGTTATCAGAAATACTACATTATGGAAAACTTTCTCCCAGCATCATCTCTCCTCTGTGTGCAGCAGAAAGCTGCAGATACTTTGGGGGGCTGTCCCAGGTGGTGACATCTGTGGTGACTTCTTTGAACACCAGTCACAGCTATGAGCGCTGAACACAATAGCCCCACACTGCCTGCCAGCAACCAAAGGATGCTATTTCTTCCTCACCTTTGACCACCCCTCAGTGCCCTCAGGTCAGGGTCTCTGCAGAGGAGGAATCTCAGTGACCTGAGAACACAGCAGCCTCTCAAAGAACAGAGCTGGTGTGACCGAGATGGACATCAGTCCTGCCCAGGGTGCAGGAGCTAGCAAGTTTTTCTTTTGCTGTTCTTGGAGCCGGAAGGGAGAAATCAAACACCCTCAGAACAAGAGCTCCACAGGAATACAGGGTGTCTGGCCAGGCTCTTCCCAGA
Organism: Cisticola juncidis; assembly: GCA_013400215.1. NCBI lineage: Eukaryota > Metazoa > Chordata > Aves > Passeriformes > Cisticolidae > Cisticola > Cisticola juncidis. The sequence continues at coordinate 658,763 of VXBR01000802.1, forward strand.
CAATTTAGCTGCTATTCAGCATGCCCCACGTTTTGACCACAGAAATGGTACATTAATTCCACTGTAATGTGCTGAGCTTCCTACTGTGGGTATTGTGGATTTGCTTCATATTACAATTTTAACTTGCAGGCTACAGCATTATCAGAGCACATTACACTTTTACTCTTTCAAAGCCGTGTACTTGCTGGGAAAAGCTGGTTTTATTTATCCCATTTTTCCCTGTGTGTTTGGCCCATGCTCAGCTTTCTACCTGCTCTGAATTCTTTTCCAAAAATCAGATCAAAGCAATGGTGTCAGCATTTTCAGATTAGGTCTTTAGATGGCATTAGGTTTAGGTCATTAGATGTCTATGACCCTCAGGGATTAATTTCACCTTGTTCACAAAAGGAACTTGGGGAAAACGTTACCATATAAGCATCAAGGATTTATCTGAGCAGCACCTCTCCATTTCTTGTAATAAATCCTTTTCTCACACATTAAGTCACATCAGTTCCTCTGGAGAAAGAGGTGCAATACCCAGCAGATGAGAATTTGCCCAACAATGAAAAAATATACAGTGCAGAGGGCAAAAACCACCTGCTGTTTGCTCCTCTGGGTGGTGACACTGCTCTCCACCCTCTGCAGCAGTAGGAGGTTCCTTCAGTCCCTTCCAGGACTCTTCCTTCTCTCCCACCCCTGCAGCAAGGACCTGCTTTGATCTCCTTGTCAAGGAGCCCCTTGGCTCCCATGTCTTTTCACTAACAACACCCTGAAGCACACGTAGCTGATGGAGGATGAATCCCTAAGAGGGCACAGCTCCTGTCAGCTCAGCCTGCAGGCTCACAGCAGGCAGGATCCAGCTCCAAACTCCAGCCCAGGAGACAAAGCTCTGGCCACAGGTACCAAATCTGAAGCCAGCCCAAAAGTGATGAGGAAAACAAAACACTGGACAACTCTTTTGTGTGAGTCCTGTACCAGCATCCTCACATCTCCAAGAGCCACAAAACATGCACAGCAAACCTCAGAGATAACCAGAGAGGGGTCCCAGGTGACTTCTGAGTTGAGATGGGATTGGTGCCACTTCAATGCTTCAGTGGCCTCAAGCTCAGAAATTCTGTTTTAGGGCATTTGGGCACTTAGCAATTAGTTGGAACTTCCATTCCTGATTGGAAGAACACACAAATTCCAGGACAATCAACACCTGGGGAAAAACAAAATTGACTTGGGAAAGTTTGGGAGCTTGGGACTTCAAAGTTAAAGTTTGAAGTTAAGGTGTAAAACTGCTTCAAACCTGTATCAAGTAGGAGGCAGTTTGCTGGAGAAGCCAGAAGTACAATCCAGTTCTACTCAGCACAATGTCCAGTTGCCTCTTAAATAGAACCAAGACTACTTCAGTGTTGATGTTATACTGATTCATCACATTAAACTACGATAGAAGAGATACAAAATTTAGAAATTGCTTTTTCTGGCAGTCTTCAAAGGCAGAAGAAGAACCCCCCTCCCAAAACAGAGATTGTTCAAATAAATGAATGAAGAAATGATGAAATCAAAAGCTATTTCAACCCTACTGGCCTGATCCATCTCCTTTGAGACCCCAAGCACCTTATTTGTGTGTTTTATACACTTACACCCAGGGTATATTAGCACTTGGAAGAGGAACTGGTGGCATCCAGAGGCAAATTCATTTATTTTTGCAAAAGACTCAGCTACATACCCAGCTTTGATGCTCAGTTTTGCATAGTGCAGCATCTGCCAAATGACAGCACTCTCCAAGCCCAGGTAAGAACGTCATGCCAAGAAAATACAGCAGATATTTCATCAACAGTTTTGGACAAGCATGTCTTAGCTTTTCAACATATCTGCTTGCATTAACCAATCCATTACTCGGCATGAGCTCTACAGCTTGAAAGGTCTGTCAGATCTGAGGTATTTTAATCCATATTTTTCCAACTCCTTCTGATATTTGGAAAAAGTTACACTGTTGTCTTTCCTCATATATATCACTAGTAAATTGCAGAATAACCTATTGCAACCTAGAAAACATTATTATTACAGACTCTTTTTCAAATGTTCCTTTCCCAGGTCACTCCCTTGACTGGGATAAAGCAAGCATCAAGAAGCTGCAGTGATCCAGAAAGTGCTCACCAACTCACATGAGTGCCAGATTCTCATCTTTATTATAATATTATTTCTTTCCAGAAATTATGTATGAGACAAGTCTTTTGATATTCAATAACCTGTTTACGGGAAATGACTTTACACAAAACATCAAATGACTTGACAGCAGATTGAATTTAAAATATGATTTTTTAAAATGCTCATGAAATTCATATTGCTTTAAATATAAATTAGCAAGAGTGCCAGAAGGGATGAATGTATTTCACTTCTTGACTGCAGATAATTTAAATGTACAGTTTTACCTACATTACCTCTATTCATTGTTCTTTTCTATTAAGGGATGAAGGAGCTTTCCAAGCTGCTCTGCTCTCTAGTCACATAGATTTCCTGGGAATGTCAGGAGGTGAAGGAATGAAAGGAGAAGCTTTTGGACTGCCACATACCAGTCCCAGATCAGACATAGCTACCTTAGAGCCACAGGATCCCAAGAGGAAAACAACAACTGCACGGTATGAGGGGTGGTATCATTTTCCTTTTCCAAGCAGATTGTCACCTCGGTTCCCTTAACATAACCTGCACCACTGTGAGGTGCCACCCTTAAGGGGCAGCCAGCACCAAGATTCACAGATGCTCGTGGCTGAGACGAACGACAGAAATCGGAAGGTCAGCAAAAGCTTACGGACTTTTATTAGGAAATTACTCACTGGGCATGGAAATTGCTATGATAGTGCCTGACCTCTGTAGAATACAGAGGGAAGGTGAAAGGGAAGAAAGATTAATTAAAGAGAGCAGGGATAAAGAAGTGAAGAAAAAGAGAGAAAGAGATCACCAGCCCTGGTTCCAGCATGGATGCAGCTGATGGGGTGTCCAGGGTCCTTGGGGTACCCACACACCTGGGCTTGGTGGGTGTAAATTTTCATAGGCAGGCTTTCCCTGTCCTGGAAAGTTTCTTATTTTCTATGCAAGTTAGTTATCATGAACAGTCTGTTCTTTCAAACCTTTCTGGAAACAGGTCAGAGAGTTTTGATGGTCTTGATCCCCAACACCCATGCCCACTTCTCAGCCTCATTCCTGTGCCTGTGCTGGGTTCTTCTTCTCCCCAGGAGCCAGAACAGGGATGTTTGTCCCAGGAAATGCTGCCCTACCCCATAAGGCCTCTTCCCCAGCCACTTCCTGTTCTTTCTGTGTGTTACTACCAACAACTCTTGGCTGTTACTACCAACAATCTTTGGTTGATGCCACAGCTATCTGGGAGTCATCTGAGAGTTTGAGACATGCACATTGGCCCCTTATCTTCTGGGCTTCTGCAACTACAGAACGTGCACATACCCAAATTAAAAGTGAAACCAGGCCCTTACAGCCTCTAACCAGTGTTCACCCTATAGCACCATGCCCCACCCAAAGCAGTATTGTGTTTCACAGGGCAAATTCCAAATCTAATTATTATATTATTCCAATTGAATTCTTCCCACAGCTTTAAACAGAGCCAATAGTCTTTATTTGCTGCCCATGAATACTCAGTGTTTTAAAGATTTGCTGCCTGCTACCCCAAAGTGAAGCTAATGGGATACATGCAAACTATTCTGAAAATCTTCTGAGCTCCTAATGGGAAATATGCTTAACTTCAGAATCTTACAATCATTAAAGATTTCATACAGGAGGTAACAATAATACACATTTGATGGTTCATACCACTCTCACAAAGACCTTAATTCTCACACTCACATGGATATACAGGCTTGTATAAAATCATATCCAAAATTTCACTTAATGTTTGAATTCAACCTCATCCATGAGAAATAACCATCCCATTGGTTGCTTGCTTCCCATGCACTCAACCAAACACCTCTGGAGTTCTATTTTTGCAGTGGAAGTAAAGCAGGAGGCAGCCAACATGATCAATCAAGAATAAACCTAATTGATCTCCACAGCCAGAATACCCACAGGCTTGAAACAGAGTTCTCAAAATCTCAGTACCTGCACAGCTGTGTGCTGTCTACACACCGGTTCCTGTTTCACTCTGAGTACAAATTATTTAAAGATCTGGTAAAGTGCCACAGATGTGTGCAAAGTTTAATAGTGTTTCAACAGAGAGTAACAACTAAAATCAAGCTCCCTGCATAAAATCAGCTCTGTGTATTTTTCCACCCTCTATTAAATTACAGCATCCCCAAATTATGTTAGGAGAAGCCCTGTCACAAATGTGAGGTGCTGTATTTCATCAACTATCTGAGATGACTCAGGATTACAAGTACTGAAATAAAATGGACATCCTGTTCCAGTTTCTTTAACTAAATTTTCTCCCCCAAATAGCATCAACAAGTGACTCAGTACAATGTCATAACAAACAGTACTTGTGCTGCAGCAATGTACTTGGCAAACAGCAACTCTCACAAATAAATCAGACACATTTTACTGTAGTTGCTAATCAAAAGATCTTCATCTTATCTTTGGGAAAAAAATCATGTATAATAACCAGAGGGCAAGTAAACAAATTATTTTCATAATAGTGGGAAAATTATTTGCCTGCATTTGGATGAAGCCATAAACATTGTCTAGGACTAAATTTGACTCCAAATTGTGACACCAATTTCATAGTGAGAATGTACTGCTCTTCAGTCTCACCAAGACCAGCAAAAGGGACATCCTTTTCTCTCTCAGAGTTTGGTTGGAGTATTCCAAGCACCAGTGCCAGCTAGGCCAGGGAGAAAATGGTTTATGGCACAGCAGGACCAGCCTGCTTTAGATCAGAACCACTTGTGCAGGGAATTAACATCATTTGGGGCTGCCTACGAGCTGCACCTGTACACTGTTCTGGGGGGTTCTGATGCACTAGAGACACAGAGTGTCTCTCCCACATGGCCACCTTCCAATCTGTGCCTTTATTGCCACATCACTGCTATCAAAGCATCAGTATCTCTACCCTAGTGTCTGCACTGCAAGCTTCTTACACTTGGGAATCCTGGTAGAACACTGAAAGCCTCTTCTCAAACAGCATTCTTTACTCCTGAGCAGTCAGCCAAGTTACCACACATTACATTTTGCATTCTATTTGGAAATCAACAACAACAAGAAGACAAAAACCACAACCTAATCACTAAAATACCCAGTTGTCAGTAAAACATTCTGTATGTAAGGACATGCCATTTGGAGAATGCACTCATTCCCATCAAACAGAAATCTCATTAAAAATAAACTTCTCACCTGTAGCTAGCTCAGTAATTAGGCACAGCTATATTCATTAGTTATAATTCAGAGATTACATGGGATAATAGCATGCTCTAATAAGGAAAAACGACACTTGGCTTATGAACATTTGGGTTTGTGGCAATTTCCTTAAAGAGGAGCCTGCTTTATTAAAAACTATGGATACAAACAAAGCAGCAAATTTAGTTGTTTGCTGTGAGAAGTGAATATGAAAACAGTTCTCAGAAGCCCAGGAGACCAACCTTGCTGTTTCTTCCAAACATCGAGTAGTCATTCTGAACCTTTTTTTTTTCTTTTGAGTAGTGGGAGCCCCAGGAGAGCTGTGCTGCCCCAGCCCAGCCAGGAGAGAGGCTGCAGCCTTTCCAGAGAGACCAGGGCATCTGCTGAGGCAGAGTCTGAATAGCACACAGGTGAGTCCCAGCCAGCCAGCCCTCTCTGGAAAACTGTGGGCTCCTTTTCTCACCAAGGGTGCTGCTAACAAGTGGCAGGACAATGTCTGGGTGAAGGTTTATTTTCTTGCTGCAGACTAGAAGAATCAAAATCCATTCGCTTGTGTTTGCCTCCTCTCCATTCCTTAACAACCTCCCTGTGAACCTCCCACTGACAACCTTCAGCTGTCCCTGGCCTGTCAATTCATCTTCCTGACCTGCATGTTGGGGTTTATAGCCCGTCATATAGGCAAAATTCAAGCAACACACAAAATCTCCCATCATTGAACACCTTGTTTCACCCTGAAAAACAAAAACAACATCAGTACTGCTTCCCCAAAATCGTGACCTGCCGGTTTTCTGGTAGATTTTTCAGGATCAGTTTCACCCTGTGAGAAAGACTGCACTGCAGCCTCCCTCAAAAATTAAACAGATAGCAGGGCATTTGATTTCACCACAAAACATAAAAGTACAAGCAGGGAAAAGCAAGCACAGATTTTGGGGAGGATGAGGACACATTTGAAGTGGATGGAGCTGCCTTTGTTAGTTTAAGTAATAACCCATCCTTATGTGCCAGTGAAAAGTATGTTGTCCCCTAGATTCAAAACCCTTATTTTTTTATATCTAAAATCACATGGTGGTGATAGTTCAGACATTCTCGTGGATAACTACTTAAGTTTGAACCACAAAACAAAGTTGTAGTCTTCCAAATAGTTTTACAGTGCCTTCATATTTAACTTGCTGCTCAGCAGGTCAGAGAGCTTTTGGTCACCCTAACACAGTTATTAGTCATACAGTTACACACGTGGTCCAGATGACCACACACCATATCAAAGCAAAGGCAGCATTTGCAGAATACCTGCCTTAAGTCACATGAAAGTTAGATTTTTTAGTTCAAAAGAATTATTTGTTCAAACCTTCACAAATTTCACACTATGGAACTACAAAAAGAAACACTATGAACATGCACCAAACAGTTTATTCTGCCACAATGTTACCAAAGTTAGGTGTTTTCTTAAACAATTGTAAGTAAGTAAGAAAGTCAGATGCATAGAAAAATAAAAAAACAGGTCTTTGTCTTGTAAAATTGAACATTTTTTTTGTTTGGAGAGACAGAAATTCTTTCACTTACCCCACTTCTACCGTAGTGTCCAACAGCAGCAAATTCAGACTGTCTTGGAACATTCCCATTCAGGGGGTGCTGCTGCCAGGGCAGCCAGCAGCACACTGGGATGCCACTAGATTGCCCAAAACCCCCACATCAATTGCACAGTCCAATTTCCTGAGAGTTCAGATGTCTCAAGCTACCCTAGGGTGGCACTTGAGGGCCTAAATGCTGCTGTCAGCCCAATGTGCTGTTTCTGAAGCCTGGAAGAATCCAGGAATGACTCCCCTGTCTGCTGAAGAGTCCTGCTTTTACTGAGTTTCTGCAACAGCTCCTTCTGCTGAGTGGATAACAGAGATCACCTGAGATTCATTTAGAGCTGATCTCCTGGCAGTCAAGCCTAACTTTGCCTTCCTAATGCCCATCTCACAGGTGCAGGATGAGGCTGCAGTTTTTCAGAAGTTACTCTTCACCTATTTGGAGGTGTGCAATTTGCACATAAGTCACAGCCTCAACCCAAACTACTCTCATTTTCCATTTTCAGGGCTCAGGGCTTTCTCAGAAGTAGAAAAACATTCATTTCCATGATCAAGGGAGAGCAAACTTTGTTCTCTCCAGTACTAATGAATTCTGTCCTTGCAAACAAAGATATAAATCTAGATGCCAGCAATAACCACAAGAGACAAAACTTACCCACTCTAGATTTAACTATTTGATAGCACAGATTAGGAAAAGATCCTGGAGTTGAAACAAGACTGACATCCCCACTTTCCAGCAGAGATGTCTGGTGCCCAGGGCATAGTGAAGAGGAAGATCAGGGTGACCTGACCCTCTGCCTCCTCTGCCCTGGCCACACACTGCCTTTCTCCATGGGGACTCACATACCACAGGAACATCTAAAAACCTTCTAAGTATCCAGCACCAGAGCACTATGTGGTTTTTGGAATGGTAAACAGCCACTAGCACAAGCCACATGCCCAGCAGTCGTGCCTTCCAGCTCCCTATCACTTCCCTCAAAAATTGGTGTAGGAATAGTATTTCCAAATGCAACCAGCCTGGTGAGACAGACCCCAGGCCTTGGTATTCAGACCAGCTCAGCCTTGGTTTAAGCAGCTATTTTGTAGTTTGTTCAGCTCTTTTCTCCCATATCTCACCTCATTGAAATGGGTTTTACTAGGCACTTACATAGCAGAGCTGTAAAGAAACCAGCTGGTTAATTTAAAAGAGCGCAGTCCTTACAGCTTTTTCCCTCTGGGAATTTCTTGAAGCACACACACACACAAAAATTATATTGTAACACTTTTTCTATCACATCATGAGTTTTACTTCCAAATCCATACTCCAAGGGAAAAAAAGTCTCACTATAACTTTGCATTTTGCATGGACAAAAGGAGATGCCAAATTAAAACTAAAAAAACACGTAAGAGCAGGATTATTTTCTCACTTCCCTTCCAAAGCCACAAAGAAATTACTATCTCTGCCAAAAGTGCATTTTGTCACTAAAATAGTTGCTGCTGTTGGCCAGCATTAGCCCAGATCGACCAGATTTCAATAGGGAACACCTGACATTCAGCTGTACAGGCCCAGGCCATATGGGGACAGGGCCAGGCAGTGCCAAGAAGCTTTTATGACAAGGGACAAGCTTTGGATAGGGCAAAGCAGGGAGCTGATACAGGAGAGAAGGAACACACAGACAGGCAGGGTCCTGAAAGCCCCTGGATGTGACAGAGTAGCAAACAGCTGAACAGCTGGAGCCACAGGAGTTCAGACAAACCACAGAGCAAGGCTGGAGGCAAAGGAAGGAAAAATCATCTATAAACCAATTTCAGCTGAAGACACGGAAGCAAGAAGAATTTGAAGGAAGAAAGGGGAGTATTGCCCTGTGGGAGAAATGCATGTGTAGTCATACAGCTATTTTAGTGTTGCCTCTTAGGAGGAGCAGATATTGTTCGTTGGACAGCAAACCCTTCCAAGGCCACAGGGCCAACCAAGAAATACTTACCCAAGCCTCACTCCCAGAAACTATCCATTAAAAAGTTACTCAGCAGCTCTCCCTTGGTGCTCTGCACCCCATTGCCCAGTGCAAGGCATGACGGTGACATTCCAAGGAAATCCAGCCCCACGCAGGGCCAACCTGCCAGATGCCAGAGACACACAGCCACCCCAGCAAGTCTGCAGAGTATTTACAAAGCAGTTTGCTAAATTACACAAAGGGAATAATTTGCAACGTAGTGGTGTGTTTGCAGTCTGAATATCTGATTTCCTGTTCAACAAATAACCTAAACACTCCCAACCAAATGAAACGTAGACAAGACTTAAAATGTTTGAAGAAAAGCACTCATCCAGAAAATTAAGGTCAACACGGAACAGATGGTGCCTCTGAAAAATGTGGCTTCAACATTTATCTTTATGTAAAATAAAAATCTTTTAAAAACCTCCGGCTGTTTGGTGACAGTTCTACTTGAAATATTGGACCTCGCACTCCACGGATAATAAAGAAGCACTAAAAAATGACTTCAAAATACTAAATCTAAATAAAGTTCTCTCAACTAGTGTGCAATAAGATTTTTTGTGGGCACGTAAATACATATCAATAAAATATAGATTCCAGCGCTTCTGTAACAAGCCATAAATATTGCAACTGCTCTCCCCATTTCCATAAATATGACCCACAACTCCCAAGTGAGAAGCTTTTTCATTTGCAGCAGTCAGGAAAAAAACCAGTCCTTTCTTCTTTATCAAAGTCTTTTGAAAGGCTGAATTTGAAGCCCAGCACATGGGGAGCTGTGAACAACTTGTTACAAAGAGGCATGAAACGCCTTCTCCAGCCTCAGCGGATTCCATCAATGGGATTGCAGGAAGAGCGTGGCTGTTCTTGAGGGCAGGCAGTGTCACACCAGGCTGGGGAGGGAAACAGGGGCTCTAATTGGGCAGGGCTGTAAATTACTTTGGTAGTACAGAAAGGAGCAGAAATAATGAGACAGACCTGTCAAACACCTGAGGAGAAATAACATGTTAGACACAAACGAGAAGAGGTCGAGCACCAGCACGAGCAGCAGTGCAAGGGCTCACCAGGCAAGGTAAGCAACAGGCAGGGGAAGGCTCGGCAGGACAACAGGTGAGTGCCTCCACTGAGAAGATTTTCTCAGGACAGGTAAAAGAGAAGGCAGTCAAAGAAACCACAGAGCTGCACAGCAGGCATCTCTCAAGTTTACAAGAAACAAATTAAAAAAAAAAAAAAATCCAAGCCCAAAGCCCTCACATCCTGAGTGAACCAAATATTTTTGGAAGATGAGGTAACACCTGTGGTACCTAAAAATCCTGTCCTGTGGAGACCTCCTCCTGTGCATCACCCTGCTGACAGCTGGGGCCCTCTGACAGGCTGTTACTTCTGATCACAGGCTGCACACAGCACCTCAAGCTAATCCCCTAAGCTAATTCCTCAGGGGCCACCTGTGTGCCTGGACTGAAGAAGAAGCCTCACCAGCTTTGACCATCAAAGCAGACACAGCCATGAAGGAGCCATTTGCTCATACCACCCAAACTAAATCACAATTAGCCCAGTGACAACAGGCTGCTGAAGCACATCCCCAAAACTACAAGGTAATTACAGATCTACTATCAGTTCTTGTTTCCCAGTCACCAGACATCCAACAGAACAACCACGATCAATGCACATCTTTTTCCCCGTGTGGCTTGCAGACATTACATCTACTAGGAAGACTCAGATTTTTGCAACTCACGTCTTCAGGTGATGAAGTTGCACAGAGAGCTTCTGCAAATCCACCTGGCTAAAAAACTACAGGAAGCTTATTACAGCAATTTTCCCGAGCTGACACATCCTTCTAATTGGCTTCATGATACTGACTTACTGATGTTTTGGGTCTCACTTCCTCTAGAAATTACCTCTGACTCCCCATACTACTGGGGAAAATAAGCGTAACAAGAACATTTAGACTCACTGTCCCTAGCAATGGGCCCTGCCATCAGTGAAGCACAGCCAAAATTAAACCAGACTGGGCATTCCAGGAAAACACTTGCAAGTATGGCTTTTGCACTGAAGTTTCTTGCTTCAAGGTCATCCCAACCCACATCACAGACAGCTCTGGTAAGCAACAGCACAACAGCTCACCAGAGACTTAAAAACAGTAGAGAATTTATTAAGTTCTCTTTCTCTCCCTACCCAAGGCTTTTTTAAACTAAAATAGATATTTTATTTCCTTCCAAAAGAAGGTTGTGTTGATTTTGTTGATCCTATTGCATAGCCAAGAGCTGCTGCTGCACATAGAAACGTCTATCTGCATCAGGCCTCAACTCACTATTTCTAAAAATAAAGTAATATTAATTCGTTCCTCCAGCACCTGGTGTTTAAAGTTATTTCTTGGCAACTTCTGTTCTCGGCACTTAAACATTTTTCATATTCACCTTAAGTCTGGCAGCCCTATTGGTTATCCTCTGCCTCACTAATAATTTGGTTGATGGCATGCAGGTGGGTTTCTCATAATTAAAAAACCCATTTGCAAAGTTTGCATTAAGTGATCTGAAAAAATAGAGCACTCCTTTGAAAGGTTAAATATAAGTAGGCTGCAGAGCTCCATGAAAATATTGCATAATTTAGGGATAAAAATAGTTTTGCTTTATTCAAGCTAGGCTGGATAGGTAGATTTTTTACTGCAATCAGCCTAAACCTCATCTCTTCAAGTTACATGCTCAAGTTGATTATAGAAAATTAAATTTAGTATTAATCAAGCTAGGAAGAAGGAAATTACAAAAATTAAGATAATGCATAAATCATAGAAAAGAATGGTGGAGCCAGCTAGAGATTACGGGTAGACAGATTGTGGGGAGACAGATAAAGATAGCACAAAAAGCAATCTTACCCTTCATATATTACAGCTGTGTTAATTACTAGCAGTGGGAACAGCCTTGCCCTCCCAGCTCTGGGTGTGAGAGAGAGGGAGCTGGGAGAGGGTTCAGTTCGAGCCTGCTGCTGTGCTGTGGGGAGGGACAGGAGATTGTACGAGGCACAGACAGGGTTAGGCTGTAGTAGGGACAAGAAGCGGCGAGCTGGAACTGCAGAAAGAAGAGTGAAGACTTCAGAGAAAGAGCTGGAGCTGTGTGCTATGGATAGCAGAGTCCCAGGTCAGTCTGGCTGAAGCTGGGCACACTTCCCTCATTAGTGTGTGAAGAAGAGCTGAGGCTTGAGTCTGCAGACTAGAGTAGCTGCTAGCATAGAAGAGAGCTGTGCGGGGCTGCCCACGGGATTGCAACAGAGAAAAGCTATGAGAGACTTTTAGATAACAAGGAGCTGATACTTGAAGCCCTCTGAGTTTTTAAAGGAGCACTCTGAGTGCAGTGTCCATCTCAACAACCTCAAGAAACCATTCAATGCATCTTCATGCTTGTCCCACACTAGAACCAACTCCCCCCCCTCCCTAAGCCACTCCTGAGAGTTACTGTCCAACCCTTTCGAAAGTTTACCCACAGCACAGGTACCAGAAGCCACCGGTCAGAGCCCTGCAGCCCTTGTGCTTACAGGCCTTACCTTGGCATCCCCCAGCTCCCCTGATTTTGGGTAACCCCACCCTGCCCTGGAAGGCAGGTCCCACGAAAGCAGCAGCTCCTCCCAGTTGCACTGACAGGTCAGTTGCAGTTTTGGGCACAGAACTGCAACACTTAGCACTGCTGGGGGAAAAAAAAAAAGTAAACCCAAAGGGGCAAGCCCAATTACCTAACTACAAAGGATCCAGACTTAGAAATATGTATTTGTAAAAGCTTCCTGATCTAGAAAGGACTGTATGTGTTGGCTGTGGCTTTTAGGTCGTCCACACCATCCATACCATAAAGTATGAATTTAGCATCTAACAGATCTGCACTACTACTTTATCCCAGTTTTACAGATGAGAAACTCCTGCCTGCATAGGAGCTGATCCAAATTATCCTGGAAGTCAGTGGGATCTTCCAGTAAGCCCCATGGAACTTAGGGTGGGCAAGCATGGTTCCAAATTTCCCAAATAGCTGTCCAGTACTTTGCAAAGCCATTTCATCCTCTGGACATGAACACAAAACAAGCTTGGTAGAGGGCTCTGCTGACACACTACAACCAACATACAACCATGCTTCCACAGAGTCACAGTTGATAGTGTATTAAGCCAATTTTCTCCTTTATATGCAAATTTATTAAACATGGAGCAGCCAGACAGCCCTACTATCCACTTTACACAGCCAAAACCATCCCATTTAAACTTGAATAATAAGGAAACATTTAGCTCTGAAGGTACATTTAGAGCACAAGAGTTTTCTTCTCTGAGCTACATCCTGATGTGTTATTCCTTCCCTAATCTTATTTCCTAGGACATGTACAAATCTAGATAGTCTTTATCAACTGGGGGTATAGGAGGGCAGTTTTAGATGAAGCTCTTACAACTGCATTTTCTTTATGAGAAAAACATGTCAGCAACTTAAGAGGAATTAAAAACTTAAATGAAGTCCTTAACAGTTCCCCTTAGTCACTTCTAAACTTTTTCCTAACCCCTTTGAACTCCAGTAGTTTAATCAACAGCTTGTTTAGGATTAATCTTCTCATCTCAGTTACACACACACACACAGATGTCTGTCACAGTATAAATTAAAAAGCAAAATCCACATAAAGAGCTGTAACAATTTCACATTCTCTGGAAGCAATAAAGCACTCAGTAGGATGATGAAGGCCGAAGACAGCAAGAGCATCTCTTAATTAATTCCTGGGACGCCTGGGCCCCCTGTGCTCCTCAGCAGGGAGGCCAGGCTCACCCTGCAGTCAGGGGAGCGCTTGGCTGGGACACGGCCAGCGGGAGCTCCACTGCGGTCATTAGCAGAGCTCATCAGGTCCGGAATGGGCAGCGACAGCTCTGCAGCCTCCTCAGGAGCATGCACAGGTACTGGGCTGAGAGGCAATCCCCCGAATTAACTGAGTGCAGCTCCTGAGCCAGCAGCCAACAAGGGCTGCAGGGAGACAGCAAAGCACTCCCGGGATCCCGTGGGAAAGCACTGCTGGATACGTCACAGTGCAAATACCCGCTTGGCTCAGGGGTTAGGGACAAAGAGCATGTTTGACCAGGCAAATCTACAAGCATTTGAGAAGCAAGGGAACAACCTGGCCGGTGAAAACACATGGGCCATGAAGGAGCCCAGGAAGCTTCCCCAGAAACACTCCAAATCCCATTGCTTTTACTAATCCCTAGTACTATAAAAACACTTCAGGAGCTTCTGAAGAACACTACCTTACAGCAGGGAAAAGATCCCGTGCTTTAGGGGTACGTACATGAGCTGCAGAAGATGGCCACAGCAGCCAGGTCATTACAAAACATACGGTTCAATGTCCCTGAAAAACATAAGGGTTTCCAGGGAACAGCACCTGTCTCCTGCACACTCCCCTGTCCAGAGAATGTAGTGGACAGCCTTACAATACTGCTAACGGAGTCATTTGTGCAGACACTGCACTGAGGTAGAAAAGGTGTTTTATACCACCCATCACAGCTTTGCAGAAGCAGCACTCACTGCAGATACCCTTTCTGGGCTTTGTGATGCTAAAGAGCAGCATGATTTGGAGACCACAGGACTGCAACCTGCCACTTTCAAGTTATGGCCAGAGCTAATTAAACAAGTTGTGAAGGCAGATAACATTTCAGGTCCTGCATTTTGGTCCAGCATTTGTTCTTACAGCACCTTCCCATTTTCACTGTGCACATGGGGTGTTAAGGCTTTCCCCTGTAACCAAAGTTGTGACAGGATTTCACAGTATGGGACTGCTTTGCCACTTCTAAATCAAGGTGACTCATGGCAGAGCATGGACAGAAACACAGATGGCAGCAGAAGCACAGCACAACTCTGTCCACTGCCACTCTGCCATCAGCCCTTGTGCTGGGGCAGGTAGGAGAGGGGGAGCTGCTGTCAGGTGATGATAACAGGGCATTTTGTGATTAAAGTGTATGGTGACTACTCAGCAGCACTTCAGCACTGTGCAGTTTGTGTCTGGGTACATGAACGCTTTCCAGTGCCTCTTTTCCTTTGGGAATCTGTATTATCCAGAGGACTGAAGTGCAGCCTAACTATTAATAGGAAGACATCTGTAAAGAGATTCCCTGACCTAAGCACTGAGCACTGATGAACTGTCTTGGTTCTGTCACAGTAATTCACAACTGCCTGTTTGCATGGAGAGATGTGTCTGTGTCTCTGTGAACCGAGCTGGTGTGATCCCAACAGCTGCAAGGCAGGCTCCCACATTCCTCTGCAAGCTGAGAGCTCACTATCTTGACACTGATACCTCTGATGGAAACAACTTTGTCACAGGTTCAGTGGAATATCAGAGGACCTTGAAAAATTATATTTAAGTCCATGTCCATTTCAGGGCACAGATTTCCCCTGCAAAGAAGTAAAAAATTATTAATAAACTGCAATAGTTTCAGGTAAGAAACAGGAAAGCAAGAATGCTACTAACCTTGAGAACGTGAAGACCATCTCTTGCTTTTTTAATTCCGACTGCACATCAATCATCCACTTGACTGCAGGATTTTAATCTTATGCCACTTATTAGCATTAATCATATCACTTTTTACTTGGAATTTGTGAACAAGTATTCTGTTTATCAGCTTAATAAAAGCTCAGATGCATAGAGCTACAAACATCAGGCACCTCAGCACACACTAACACAGGGTTGCCCTCAACTTTTTATGCCATAGAGAAGTTAGAACCACCAGGACTTGAGATCCACACTGGAAACACTCCAATGAGTACCAAGTCTCCACCACCATCTGCACTGTTCACCTGCAAACCTTACAGCTACTACTGGGCAGCACGGCTCTCACACCTTACTTACATCTTATGTACCTCTGGAACACATCAAAGACATTTCCTGGGTTTAGAAGTCCTCTTGGCTTCCTTCTCACAAGCACATCAACTGTCTTAGAGCAACACTGAAGAAGAGGTTGTCCACGCATCTGGACTATACATCATTTATTTAAACTAGTGAGCAATTTGAAGTCCCTGAGTTACACATCACCTCCTTACACCATTCCCCCAGAAATGCCTGCTTTCACCAAGGAGCAATATTCTTCCACAGCGGCGCCCAGAGGGGATCTTCTGAGGCATGCCACCCTCTTGTGTCCAAAACAAGTTTCACTAGTTCCACCTGGAAGGACCAGGAAAGCACTTTACCAGAGCAGAGACAAACAGCCCTCAGGTGTCTGGGCACACGTCTCTCTCAGCCTGCCATAAGCACTTTGTTGTAGCTGACACTCGCATTTCAAAAGAAATTCAGTATTCCACACCAAGCAGGGAACTTGCACCGATTAGAAGCAATTTTCAACAGATCATCATAGAGTACCAAAAGGAAAAAGTATCAAATGTAAACAACTTGTAAACATTAGTAACACAGCAGTAGATTCAAATAATATGAATAACCACAGAGACAACTCACAATTCAGAAACAACTTTTTGTCATGAAGTCTTTATGGCTTGACAGAAAGAAAGTTAGATTTGTTTTTGATGTGGTTAGTGCAATTCTGTTTTATTTGAGAGGTCAGTTAAGAAGAGTTAAACAGATGAATCCAGTATGACACCTCAGAGTTTCCAAGCTGTTTTTGAACCTGATCTGAAATATGGCACTGGACTCTCATCTAGAGTCAAGGCATTTGTAATCTCAGAAATGAAACCAGCTATTTGCCCCCTTAACAGCATCAGAAGTGTAGCTGTGTGCTTGGCCAGTACCTCTGCAATCCACATATACAGCTTCACCTAATACATAATTTATTTGGAAAAGTGAACGAAGGAAGAGGAGTAGGCAGACTCATTGAAGAGATGGGTAATGCAGCATTTGAGAACAGTCCACTCTGGAATTTCAGGCTCCTGCAGAGTAACCTTGGGCTTTTATGCAAGGAAAGGCTACAAAAAGCATATCCCCCAACACTGTCTGAATTTAGATCCTCCTGTTCTGCTATCTCATGCAAAGAACGAATATCCAAGCTTCTATCCAAAGCAAAAATCAGTGTCACTTCCTTTGACAGTGATAATGGTTTTTAGAGAGAATTTTTCAAGTAGTGTACACCCTTCTGGAATCAGAATCAAGCTTCAAGACACCACACCTTCAGCTTTGATCCGAGCTATCCATTCTCTGATTCCAGAGACACAACGAGGTCTGGCACCACCATTTCCTTACACTTATTGCTTTCACAAGCCTTATTCATTCCCAGGACACCTAGCTCACCAGAGTGTTTTTTCTCTTCCCCTTCACTTCTCTTCCAATAAGAAGAGCTCCCATTATCCCTAACAGAAGTCAACACATGCGTGCACAGGACAGAGTAGACCTATTAAGGCTACATGGCTGACCAAAAGAAACAGAAATACAGGTATGTAACTGAAATTTTCTTCTGTTTAGCAAGGGCACCGAGTTTTAATTGAGACACTTCACCTGTGACCCTTACTTCCTTGTATCCATCTTCTCCCCCTACCCCCTTTATGTACAGGAAAGACTCACTGTGCTTCCCTGATGCAAAACAAGAAACAGATCACATCAAGTTTGCTCCATACACCAAAAGGTAAAAAAAATAACCAAAGGACAAACTGGTTCACAGTTAACTATAAATAAAAGTGCAGTAAGTGTTCAAGTAGAGTGTAGAGTTTAAGCAAGCTGTACAACCACATTTGGCATAGTCATCTTTTAAAGGCCCTGCGTGGGTCCCTCCCATTACTGACAGCAGGGGGAAGAGGCTGAACACTATTAGCTGGTGCTGGATTTACAGGTCCTCGTCCATTGCCTCTCCCACTACCTGCATAAACATGGCCGTGGTTATACGTGAATGGAAATCCACTTGCTTCAGGTCCAGTTTGTAAACCATTTCCTGAGAAGACAGAAAAAACGTTATCACAAGTTCCATAGGTTGAAATCACCGATTCCTTACACAACACAAGTTTACCAACAGAGAATACATGGAGTTTGTAGTAACCACCCAACTCTGAGGACCAGAAGGAAAAGCCTCTCTGGCCTTGCAAGACCCCAGATCACACCTTACCCTTCCCCTCCCAAACTACGTTCCCTCCATCCCTACTCCTCTTTCCCAGCTAAAGCAAGAAGTACCACAGTAACAGCCTTTTAACACCAGCTACTGAGCACTGTGTAGGCAGGCCAGAACTTAAGGCTCCCTCTCAGCTTATACCTGCTTAAGCCTTGAAGTGTTTTCTTACTTAAGATTCTATGTTTAAATACAGTAAAAAAATGATCTGCGTAAGTCGAATATTGGAATTCAGATTACCACCACTTCTGGTTTTGGGAGCTAACCAGGCAGGAAAGCCATGGTGTCTAGTAAGATTGAAGTAATTTTTAAAGCCAGTGTCTCAGGAAGTTTAAATAAGCAGAATTTCTAGTGCTGCAAAACCTTTTCAAAAGCATCACAATTTAAGCTTAGTCACCCCTTATGTGATATAGGCACCCTGAATATTCTAATCTCCTCTTCTACAGAAGAAATCCTGAAAACAGTTTCAGGAAACATTCATGTTTACATGCTGGGGGTTCAGGCCCCAGTCTGAATGACTTTTTAGAGCCTAGTGCACTTTTTTATTCCAAGAATGAAGAATCCTTGAAATAAATTTCTATTCCCATTAAGTGTTTCTCATTTTTTCATTTCTACAAACTGAAAAAAACTTACCCAGTGGCCCAAAATTACAAGTACCCATACCACTTGATGCAGAAATATTATTCTGTTCACTCTGTGCCTTTGGAGAAAGGTTAAAAAAAAAAAAAGACATGCATCAGAGAAAGAAAATTCACATTTTTACAGAAAGGGGCTGATTTTTCCCCGTGTTCTTACAGTGACTCCACATAGAATTTATCTCCTACTTCAATTATTGGCTCATTGTTATTTATATATCACTGAGTCCATCTTTCCAGAAAAGTCACATCTGATCACAGCCTAGTGTGAAATATCTGGAACAAAGAGCTCTTTAGGTCAGAAGCCTCAGACAAGTTTAACCTACCAGTTTGTTCTGCCCGATGTGTTCTGAGTTGGGTTCGCTGTAGTTTGGCACTTCTGAGTACACCATGCAGAACCTGGAAAGAAATAAGGGAAGTTCTAAAGCCATTTTTAACAGAGTTCTTAACTCCACAATTCACAGAGTACAAGTTCTTGACACATCCCATCACCTAGAAGTAATTAGTCCAGACCCCACTGTTCAGAGAATATCCATAGGTATTAAAAGGCTCTTTGATCCCTTTATAGGCTTGTGGTGAGACTGCCACATCTTCCTGGTGAGGGCCTTTCAATCAAGCAGAGGCAAGTATTCATTTACTCAGGGAGGTTAAGTGGCCTAAATAAAACAAAAGGTGATGAAAGGGCTCCCTTTGCCTCTCTTCCAGCTGCACAATCTTGTCCAGCACCCACTCACAAGGTCACTGAGTCACCCAGCCTGCTCCCAGACAGAGATTGCATTACACCTCTAGAGAAAACTCACTCCCACACCATGCAGTGCCCCATTAACAGTAACAGCACAGAAGAGCCCAAAGCAGGCAATGAAATTCAAAGCATCCTTTTCCACTCAAGGGGACTATGGCAGAATAGGCCCATCAACTCACTACATGAAAATTATGGCACACAGGAAGAAAGATCTGGATCATTACACTGCTTGGAATGGTTAAACATAAGCAGAGCTCCCACTTGCTGCTGGGAGGCACAGCCCAGATAAGGACTCTCATCACTCCAGCCTACTGGAGAGCAAGTCAGCTGGGTGACACTTCTGAGGTAACGGATTTTGGACAAGAAAATCTGTAGATTTCTTTTTGTGTAAATCTATCTGAACACTGGGCATTTCTGAACCATACATATCCAGGAGGATATGTGGCAACCCCAGAGCCCCACTGCCCTGATGACTGCAAGGTTTCCCACAGCACTTTGTGCAACAGTGGAAGTACTCTTCTGGTTAGAAAATGTTGCTGTTTTTTCTATTGCTCAAGTACATTACTCATGTTTGTTCTTAGGCAGGAGCTGTTGCCCCAGTCTGTGGGCAGTTCAAAGCAGGTTTAATGAGGCTTGCTTCTGCTTGGATGTGATTCACTGGAGTGACCTTGCTCTTCCCTCTCTGCATGGCCTGTCCCTCAAGGGTGACACACATAGAAAAAGCTTCCACCAAGACAAAGTGGTTAATCAAGATAAGGCCTAGGTAAGCAATACAGATTCAGTTCCTTGTCATTTACATTTCTTCCTCCTAGACCTTTGCCAGTGGTAGAAGCTGATTTTCCTCAAAGTACCTACAGTTCAGAGAGGGTCAGAGCTCATTACGTCCATGACCAACTGAGAAAACACTTTTGCTGCCCTAAATTCCATTTCCTAAGAGCTGCCAGGTCTCATACTTACCATGTGCCTCTGCTGAGAAGTTTGAACACACAATACTTACTCCCCAATTTTATGCAGCTCCCCTCCTCGTCCCGTGTAAAGTGTCAGGCATCCTTTCCACAGAGATGCGTACCTGGCCAAAGAAAGGAGAAGTGAAGCAGTCTCTTAGTGAATGAGCTCACAGAGGAAGTGCAAGCATGCTGTCTTCTAGGAAGCTAAAAAGTATTACACAGCAGCATGGACTAAAAAATTTCCCAGGGACCCCAATGTCACCAACACCACTGGTTTATACATCTCCATGTACTACTTCTAGCAAAAGGTACCGGAAGCTCGGCAGACTCCTTTGACAATTCCAGGAAAGCAGCCAATTATTTTGAGAGTGGATGCTCTTTTGTTGACTGAAGCAACCCTTATGACTTGTCCTGCAGAGAAAAGGCATTTTGCCAAAAGCAGTATCTGTAATATTCGGTGACAGCTCTCAGTTCTGCTTTCAGAAGGAGCCAGGAAGAATCATCTTTGCTTGCTGGAGAACACCTACTGAATATATAAGATCAAAAGCGCTTATGTTTTTAATATAGGTCCTTGCCAGACTGGGTTTTTCTAAGGCACAAGTTTGGCCATCAAACACCAAGTGATGTATAGAAACACACTGAAATCATTTTTTGATTGCAGGAACATTCCCTTACAAGACAGTGTGAGTGCACTCTACTCTTTATGGTGGCACTTGATTTCAAGCACTGAAATCTGAGCCATACAAAACATTCCGTGTAATTGTTCCCTTCAGTGAGGGGCATCAGAATGGATGTGCAGAGGATGAGGAAAATGCAGACCAGAAACACAGGCACAGTGCAAGGGAGTTAAAAAGGACACGTGTGTCTTCTAGCACAGAACAGGGAGCCTCAGCAATTGCACTCATGGGAGTCACCCCTCTGGAAAAGTCACCACTTCCTTACGCTCTCTGGAACAGAGATATGAAACCTTCCTCTTGCCCTTTGCCTTATCTGCTGAGACTGGGAGACATCCAGCCACACGCAGGGCCCTGAAGAGGCACCAGGGAGGAGTCGGGAGGCAGGAGAGGACAGCACTGCCAGGGCAGTGATAACCTTCTCTGTACTTCAGCACCAGCAGAAAGCA
This sequence comes from Cisticola juncidis, assembly GCA_013400215.1. Classification (NCBI taxonomy): domain Eukaryota; kingdom Metazoa; phylum Chordata; class Aves; order Passeriformes; family Cisticolidae; genus Cisticola; species Cisticola juncidis. The sequence continues at coordinate 680,095 of VXBR01000802.1, forward strand.
CAGGCACTGTAACTGCAGATACTATCCTGGGAGCCTTCCATCCAGAACAAGGATTAGTGCTTTTCACTTCATAGATTCACTTTAAAGATTCTCTCACTGCTTAACCTTTAACGACCAGCTAGTCAGGCAGTCTTGTGGCAGAAAACAAAGGAAAAGAGATACCAAACAATAAATGTGAGTCAAACATACATTTACTGGGAAAAGACCCAGCAAATCATATGACTAACAACCTCCAGTACAAAGTTATTCCACATATGCAAGCATTTGTTTTTATCTCAAAAGGAGCTGGCCATAAAGCACTAAGCACTAATTTCAAATTCAGAAATATTAAGTGCAACAGCTTCCTGTAAATGGGTTCACCACCCAGTGACATAAGTAAGGAACAGTGTCTACTTTTGCAGAGTAATACATCTGCAGCTTGAAATTCAGCAAGGGGGGTGAAAGGCACGTTTACCTGTGGTGCCTGTGTAAGCTTTTCTACTTATATCAGAGGGCATTCTGCACTGTGAACTCAGGTATGCCAGCATGAGGCCAGTTTTCTGAAGATGAAAGCCAAACCAGAATGGATTTAGCTTTTGCCATTTCACTCCCTTCACAGTCCTAAGGAGCATGCAACTCATGTAAATGAAGGCATGACTTTGCCACCCACCAGAAACAGTGATGTCAGCTCATAAATTTAATACATACAACCCAAGCTCAGCTTTTAACGTTAAAGGACGCCATGACTCTCCCATTTGTTGCACAGGAACACCAGAGCAGTTACAGTAAGCCAGTCACAGAAGGGAGTACAGTAATGCTGCTGAACAGTATCGCTCTGATTTGTTTCAATGTCATCTACACACGGGGCTTTGTGCTGGCCCAGAGCTCTGGTTTAGTTCTACCCATCCCTGTGCTCCACGTGCTCTCCACGCAAGCAGCCTTCCCCAGAACAGCCTCTGCTGACGAGTCAGCCCATTTCGTGTAAAAGGATATTTGCATAGGAGGAAGCAGCTGTAGTTTTGGTGGCAAGGGTCATGTCATTTCAGTCCAGAACTGAGAATTACAATCAAATGAACAACTTAAAAGCAGCTCAGTTAGCAGCCTGAGTCACCTTTCACCTACTTTTTCATAAAAACAACTTAACAGGACCTTACACACACTGCAGATCCTGGAGTGCCATAAACCAAAGGATCACGGTAATGGATTTCTAAAAGTGTAACCTAACTGGCATGAAGAACTCAAATGAATCTTACTATGACTTTGCTAGTGACAATTCAAGTGACATGGAAAAGGGTTTTCAGATTGACTGTAACATCCTCTCTCTCAGGAAGTTTCGCAGTTGGGTTTGTTTCTTTTTTTTAATTAAAATACCTCTGAGGAACTATTTGCACCTAACCAAATTCACATGTTCTTCAGCGTAGCCCTAGAATGAATTTTTACAGTGAAACTGAAAAGGTCCTCCTTTGCCTGTCATTTTTGTTATATCATTCCAACTTTTCTGCATGATATGTAACCATCCCCTCCTTTCATTAAGGAGCTGACTGCCAGAGTAAAGAACTAGCTGTGAAAATAAGAACATGCTTTGGAGTTCCTCTGCTTGATTTACAGACCAGGACTGACTGTTGCATTCCCCCCTGCCCCAGCAGTCGTTTCCTGGGAAGCTTTTCAAAGCCAACCCCAATCTCTTCACCACCACCTCCTGATTACAAACCCAAGCCCCTCCTAGCCTGTACGCTCACACTGGGCATGTTCTGGCCTGGGAAAGGTGGGTTTCGTTTGGCAAGTGACCTTAGGGCGCTGGCTCGGTAACAGGGAGCGGGTGGGAGGCGGCGGCCGTGTCCCCCGTGGCCCTGGAGGGGCCCCGCGGGTGACAAAGGGCTGCGCGGCCCGGCGGGCGCGGGGCGGCCCCGTACGCACCCTTTGGTCAGGCGGATGATGTCCCCCGGCTGGATGAGGCCGCCGATCTCGTCCCACACGCAGATGGTGATGCTGCCCGTCTTGTCCGCCACCTTGCAGGACCTCACCTCGTGCCCGTCCTTCGTCTTGGTGACTCGCCCTGCGGGGAGAAGCGCGGCTGAGGGGGAGCACGGCGCTGC
>VXBR01000802.1:682204-693940 GCA_013400215.1 Cisticola juncidis
GCGTGGGCGGCCCGGGGGTGGGGCGTGCCGGGCGCCACTTACCGATCTCCAGCACAATAAAGATGACATTTAAGTTTTTCAGTCCGGGTTTTATGTCTTTTATAAGGAAATACGTGTCGCTCGCCGCGCTCATGCTGCGGCCGGCGCGGGGATGAGGGCTAGCGGGGCGGGCCGAGCCCGCATCCCGCGGGGGAGCAGAAGCAGCGCGGGGCCGGGCAGGGGGGCACCGGCGACCCTCACAGGGGATGGGGACACGAGCACCGAGGGGCTGTGCGGTGACTGTGCGGCACGCCCGACCCCCACCGCTCCCTCTCCACACCGACACCACCAGCACAGAGCCCACCCCGCCTCCCTCTCCCGCCGGCACTGAGGAGCACACGTGCGCCGCGCTCCACTTTATACCGGCCGGGCGCCACCAACCCGGCCGCCGGGAGGGGGCGATTGCGGCGAATGGAACCGTCCGGGGCACGCGGAGCGCCGGGACTGGGTACCGGGCGGGCGCGAGCCGGCGCCGCGCGCTGATTGGTCAAGGCTGCGGCCGCCATCTTCTTCTCGGGGNGGCCGCCATCTTCTTCTCGGGGAGCTGCCGCTGCTGAGTCGGGGCTGCTGAGGGTGGTGTCCTCCGTGCGCTCGCCCTGCTTCCCACCCTGTCTGCCTCCCCTCGCCCCTTCTGCCTCCCCTCACCGCCCACCGGCTGACCTCCCTCCGGGCAGCAGCCCCGCGTCGCCCCGAGAGCGGCACGGCGGAGGAAGGGAGCGGTTTGCTTCGCTTCCGCGCCATTTTAAGCCCCGGCCGTAACACTGAGAGGAGCGTTGTCACAGGTTTGCCGGAGGCCGATTTCCCGGCAGGTCCGGCCTCCTTCACTGGGAGAGGGAAAAAAAGGAAAAAAAAAGAAAATAATAAAAGAAAGAGCTAAAGACTTGTGAATTAGTTTGTAGATTTTTTTCCCCTTCCGGGAGAGATGATTGTCGGTCTTCACCAAGCAGAAAATGCTGTTGTCGGGGCTGTGGGCACGTCGGGGCTTGGCACGGCTACACCACCTTTCTGCTCCTGGGACCCAATGCCCGTGGCGTGTAGGGAAAGCCGGGGCTTGTGCAATAGCCTGCTTTGAGCCTTCCTGTGCTTAAAATGTGATCCTACACCCTGATGGGCACTAAAAAGGTTCTCAAAGCATCTCAATTCTGCCAGCAGCTTATTAAGGAGATGTTAGTCACTTGAGCTCTGCGACGCGCAGGGTGTAAAATGGGAGGAAAGGACAGCTTGTCCAAGCAGGAGGCCATCGAGGTGTGGTGGACAAGCCCCCACCAGCCTTGAGACATCCTTGGCTGGCAGGTCCCAAGGAAATAGCTCCATGCCACAGACCGGCCCAGAGACGTGCAGGTGGTCCTGCAATGCAGCTCTCCCCCTTAGACAGGGTAGCAGAGCAGTGTGTGTCACTACTGCTCCTTGTCACAGCCAAACCTGCCTAGCTGGGCTTTCCCTTTTGAGTCGTGTGAGCAGAAGTCCATAGATGACAGCAGTTGTGAAATGCCTGGCCACACGTTCTGCCACGTGGGAGCTCTGGCCCAAGGAGTTTTGAGCAATATTTGTGCGTAGGCAGCAGAGCAGCCTTGCTGGGTGCCACTCAGGGCTTGGAATGAAATACACTGCCTGCAGGAATCTGAAAGGAGAGTCTGCATAAAGCCCCCCAAGAGCTTAATCCACTTCTGTCCTGAATCCTTCAGTGAGTGCAGATGAGGGAAATGACAGACTCCCTCAGGGGCCTCTCTCCTGACAGGATCTATAATATGGTAGCACTAAAACTTTCAGAGTCATCAACTATATTTCAGTACATGAATGGCTTTAATTTAGTCGCTTGGGAAAGATTTCAAACCTAACTCTAGGAATGACAGTGTCTCTGGCAAAGGCTGGACAAAAAATACTTTTACCTTTATTTAGAACTGGTACCATTTTTTTCATACATAGGTGGTTTTTCTGCCTTCATTTCTTCCTTTTGTCTGCCACTTCTATTTAGAGCCCTTGGAAAGAATAATTTTGTATCCTATGTTTTCAGCCCTGAGCATAACAGATTTGAGGAGAACCCTTCAATTTTTCAAGGAAAAAAAAATGAAACAACCAGTTAAGAAAGTTGATTCACATTATGGCAAGGCTTGAGCAGAAAGGAAGTCACAAGTGCGGTTAGCTGAAAAGCAGAAAACACTGAAACACGTCACCAAGAACACTTGTGTGTCACTGGTGAGATGGTTTCAGGTGAACATCTGTGCAGGAAGGCAAGTGCTGGTGCTCCAGAGCAGCTGGAGAGGTGCAGAGGACACCAGATGTGGGCTCCGAGGTGCCTCGCAGCCAGCACACCTGGAAATGCTGCACCAGGCCTGCAGCAGGGAGCACAGGGACCAGCAGTGAGCATGGAGGGAGGGGGGTTTCTTTTATACCAAGGTTTCTTTTGAAGCTGGTAGGAAGAGGTTTGAACTAGAAATGACAACACAGCGGGAGGGGCCCAAGCAATGCAGGCAAGCTCAGGAGCACACTGACAACTGCCTGGTGTGTCTGATTGAGGAACTGATAAGCAAGGGTGCTCTGCTGGACCTCAGAATCAAGGAAGAACTGCTTAGAAATGTGAAGGTGGGTCAGCATTCAGTGCCGTGCGTGAGACACTGGAGTTCAAGGATCCTGAGAGGGGACAGTGGCACAAAAGGCAAGACCATAACTCTGATTTTGAAGAGCAGACTTGGCCTCTTTGGGAATTTGCTTGTGAGATAGTTCTGGAGATCGCAGCATCCAGAAAAGTTGCCTGGCTTTCAAAGATCACCTGCAAGTGCTGCAAAGGTCTATCCCAAGCACAAAGAACAAGAGGGAGGCACACTGTTCTCAGTAGTGCTCACTGACAGGGTAAGAGACAGCAATGAAACACCAGATTCCACCTGAACACAAAAAACCCTTTTTTTTTTTTTTTTTTTTTTTTTTTTACTTTGCAAGTGCTCAAAAACAAGCCAGTTGTGCAAAAGGTGATGGAATCTCACTCTATGGAGATACTCAAAACCCAACTGGACAGAATCCTAGGCAACCTGTGCTAGCTCACAAGCTAATTTCATTGATTTTGTGAAGTATTTCCTGTTCTCTCAAATGCCAAAAGAGACACAGCTGCAGAAAGCTTGATGTGTGTGATTGGAAGGCAAGGTCACAAACTCCTTCTGTAAGGGACTGGGACTGTGCTGGAAAGACAGAGCTGGTCATCTGCTCCCTTACAAGATCCTTCTGGATTCATTAAATACATTGTTTACAGTGTCTATTCCACCACTGATGAACAATTTTGTTCTGTTTGTTTCTCAAAGAGACACTTAAAAACTTGCTCATATTTTTTTAATCATTCCAATTGCCAGCCTCTGAGAGCGTCCTTGGTATTATCCAGCAGTGACTGAATGATTCCTGTTTGCTGTGAAGGTGACCTGCAAAGCAAAACAGTTTTCCCCATCCTGCTTCTTTGTAATGTATAAAGAAACCAGAATTATTATTATTATGGTTTCTCAGCACCTTTTTTCCTGCTTCATTTTTGACTTCAGAACCACAAGGTTATCAAGTCACAGCTGGGGGTAATGGAAGCAGCAGCTCTCTGACCTTGCTGGGTCTGTAGTCAGTCTTGAACAAACAGGAGCACAGGGACTTTGATGCAGGTGAGTCTTCATCCTCAAGAGCTTCCAGCAAATACCCTGGAACAATGGATAGGCCTGGAAAAGGAGCCGGACACCAGGACAGCAATATACACTGTAAAGAGGAGAGATACATTGTCAATATCTAGAGTTCCTGGTCTTAAAAAAATGTTGATGAACACTGACTGCATGAATGAGTCACATTGAGAGCACCGAAACTTTGCTCCTGCCATTCACAGGAGTAACAGGGAACATGTCCAATAAACTGTGACTGCAGCCAAAGCAGGAGCCCTTCCATCACTGAGGGAGACGAGTGTCTCTGAGCCACTCAGTGTCTTACCACACAAACCAAATTTAGCCCACAGTGAATGTCTACAGCAAGGGTGACACTGATGAAGTTTAAATCATTTCCAAGCTCATTTGCTTGCTGCAGAACATTTTTCTTCTGTGTGAAAGATACAAGTGTTTCTAGGCTGAGATCCACAGGGAGGTTTCAGTCCAAAGCAAAATCAGGGTCGAGTTGCTAAAAGAGTTCTCAGCAGCTGAAGCCTGGCACAAGTCCCATGCATCTCAACAGGGCTGGGATTTCACCCTCTGGCTGCAATGGAGTTACGCCAGCAGAGACATTGCTCCAAACTCCCTATTTCTGTCAGTTGCTCAGTATTCAGTGCTACTGGAGTCCCAAAGTAGATCTTCCCACAAGAAATCTGCCAGCAAGAGCAAAAGTTAATGTGTAATATTTTATTGTATAGAGACTAAAAGTGTACAGATGCCTGCAAACGCCACCTTTCACCAAGCCTTACCAGCCCATTACCATATGTCTGACAAGCCCCTAAATTAAGCTACAGGTTCAGGTTTATAACATTGATGACACTTCAGCTCCCTAATGGCACATCAGTGAGTGTTTAACAAGCTGGCAGCCAGTCTGGCAGTCTGGAGACCCCAGCAAACAGGAGTTTGGTGTCTTCAGCATCTCAAACACACCATGTTCTGCCATCAGGGTCAGTATTTCCCCAGGGAAATAGGAATGATGCCTGGGAATGCCACACAGGTTTGAGAGGAACTTCATCCAGAAGTCAGTGGGGCAGGTGAATTGGGGAATCCCCACTCTGTTGAGATCCTATTCCTGACACAGGAACACATCCAAGCTGCCTGCTGCCCTCCTGCCTCAGGGCAATATACCTGCAGGATGCCTGAAGCAGGAAGATGCCTGTCAAATGTCTGATGCTAGAATTCCAGGCAGCTCCATCTACCTCCCTACTGTTAGCTAGGAAAGCTGAATGAGTGCCAGGGCACTGTAAATATCACAGGGAAAAAAAATAAGGGCAAGCAAACAATCAAAATTTGCAGCATTCTTATTCTTTCCAGAGGAGCCATGTGCTTGTGCGGCTGCACTAACGTGGCCTTTTCTTCCTGGGTTCCACACATTTTAGCAGATGTTTTCATCTAAGAACCCAGTCCTGCGAGGTGTTTTTGGAAGTTACTCATTTCCTTCTTTTGAATCCCTCACACATCAGTCAGATGACTCCACAAAATCACTGATGTGGGGCAGTTCTAGGTCAGCTTTCCTACTCAGCTGTGAATCAGCTTGAACCAGAGGAATTTGGGTTTTTGTCCATACAGATGGAGAGCACAGGAGCTGTTGCCTCTTCATCTTTTCCACTAGAGTTCCAAAGGACGAGTCTCAAAGCCCACTGCCACTCACAACTGCTGTTTCTTGGGTCTCTTCTGAGTGCTGCAGCAAAACCCTGACCTCTCAGCCTTGCACCTTCATCCAAGTGATCTTTAATTAAAAGGTTTAAGTGCAGATGGAGGAATTAGCACTTTCTCACTGTAGCTGTGCCAGAATAACCCACACTCTGTTCACGGGGACTTCAGTCACAGTCACCTGAACCAGTTCAGTAACTACTGCTCACACAGGGAAAATAGATACCAGCTTTATGCCAACAAAAATGTGGAGTGATCCCTTAAACTGCCCCACTGCCAAGGCTGATAAGAGGAGACAAACACTTCAAGTTGGAGGATCAGGGCAGTTCCAGTGGGACACTGGGCTCTGACAAACCTCTGCCTTTGCAATTGAGCTGAGTTCCTTGTTTCACACACACGAGGCTCACACAGGACAGTTGGCACTGGGGAGTTGTCTCAAGTGGCTCAGAAACCCTTCAGATACCAGCAAGGTGAGCCCTTCCCTATCAGTTTTAGCCGGGGGAGGTAACATTTCAGAAGTCTTCGCAAATGCCTTCTCCATTTGCCAGCCCAGTCTCTTCTAGGAATGATTCCTGCAGTCCATGAGCTTCTCCCATGGCACCCCTGTGGCAGCAGAGTGTTCCCTTGGAGATGAGAAGCATCTTGTAACTCCTTCCACTGCAGGAAGGGTTTTGCATCTCACCTCTTGTCCAGTGCCTGGGGGAGGTATGCAGACACACCACATCACCCTGTCTGCTGCCTGGCTCCATAGAGCCTAATGGGCTGGAAATTCAGCCTTGTTCTTGCATCATCTAATGCTGACCTTCAAAAGAAAAATAGGGGATTTATGTGCAGGAAGGAGGCTTTGAAAATTTAATTTGGTTTGGATTTGCTTTTTGAGACAAGGATTTGTGTTTCTTTTCTATATTCTTGTTTCTTCTCTTTTTTTTTTTTTTTCCTATAGCAGTGTCAGCTTCTCTCCAAAAATCTGATGTTGGTCTTAACAATACGGACTTCTACCTTTTTCAAATCTTAATAAGCAATAGGGTGTGTTAAAGATGGTAAAAAACCCCAGCCTTCTCACTGATGTGTTCCCTAGGCAGAGGCACCGCTTTGTTCACGCTGCCATAGAGCTGGATGGGGGTGCCATGACCCCACCCTGCCCAGGACTGTCCCCAGAGCTGTCACCAGCGCTGCCCCTGGCCTGCTGGCAGCGCTCAGTGTGTGACAGCTGCCTGCCTGTGCTGCAGACAGCGTGCCTGCCCTGAGCTAGCACGGCAGAGGCAGCTCCAGCACCTGCTGGAGGAAGGGGATGCGGTGCTGGGATGAGTAACTGTGGGAATATCAGCCCTCCCCTCGGTGCTGTGCAAACAAGGCAGCCGTGCTGCCGGGATGTGCCTCACTGCTGACAGGCACCAGGCGCGGAGCGAGCTCCTATCTGCTGAAGAGCATGTAGACACAGCCTCGCTTGTTTAGCTCTGTGTTAACAGCAAACAGCAAATCCTAAGTGGACTAAACAAATCTCATCGTGGCAAAGTGCTTCATCAATTACTAATTCAGCCTCTGGCAGACTAATAGGGAATAAAGCTGTTTACCTCAGAGTATGACACATTTTTCTTTCTTGTCTTCTCCCTGTGGCACCTGTAGATAGATTCTGCTGTGCAAAGCTTTGTGTCGGTGACTAATGAGCAACAATTGCTGCAGAATTCTATAAGCTGCATATCATCACTGCTATTAAAGATATTAGGAAAAGCCCTAAGAGTCATCACCTGGGCCAAAAAGTAAAAAAGGTGTTTTTTCAGAATATCAAAGCTGATGATGCAGCACATTTCAAGTGCCACTGGCAACAAGAAGAGGTTTTGTACCACAACTTTTGTATTTTCACTTCCATTTTCTGACCACATATAACAACAACATTCCTGTCCATGTGGGATAACAAAGCAAATTGTTCTTTCTGAAAGCCATGAATATATGTGAAGTAAAATGGGTACTCCAAGTAGTACTTTGGAATGAGCACCCCTGGGAAGGTACTGTTTGAAAACAAGTTGTAGTTTGGAATCTTTTAAAAGAGGAATTAAAAAGCCTTACTCACAGTGATGTTTGTAAGACCCATTTGACTGCATCCTGTGTTGTTGCCCCATGTTCTGGGAGGTGTGGGAGGGAATGGAAAAATAAATGGAGTACAGTGAAAGCTTCCTAGAGCTTCCCAGCTCTTGGGCTTGCTGACAGCGGACAGTTCAGGAACACGGGTTCCCAGATATCCCTGAATAATCCAGACAGGGCAGCACAGAATAGCACCGTGCAGCCAGTGAGTCACTGGGAAACACGCACTGCACACTGAATTCAAACACAGCTGAAAGGCACGTGCTCAGGAGGGGCAGCATGGCTGGGTGGTGTGGGCATGGCACACCAGGGACAGAGCTGGCATTGGCGTTGCGCACCCAGGAACAGAGCTGGTGTCGGCATGGCATACAGGGACAGATCAGACACTGTCACTGCACACCCAGGACAGAGTCATCGTGGGCATGGTACACAAGGGACAGAGCCAGCCAGCTCTGTGTGATCCCTCAGCAGCCCCAGGAACAAAAGCTGTGCAGCAGGCTCTCAGGTTACCAGTGCACATCACTGGCCTCAGAGCAGCTGGGTGAACATTCCCTCCTGGCATCCTACGCCTACCCACAGGTTAACCTTTGGAGGCCTCATTTAGGGCTCCAGGAAATCCTACAAGAAAACAGTGCCAGTGGAATAGGCACCAGGTACTCGACGGGGATTTTACCTGCACAAATCAGTCTGTTTCCACTGTCTCAGTGAATAGAGCTTCGCTTTAGGAAAGAGGAGTGTGATTCCTCACAGGCACTGCTGGGGAAATGGTTAATCCCAAGCCATCAGATTGGGATTTCAGCTTTCAGCTTTCATTTAAAGGGGTTTGCCAACTGGGTGCCTTTCCACTGTTGTAAAACTAGTACTACAGGAAATATTGTTTCTGTTTGCTGGGTCTCTTTAACCAATAAAAGGCTTTAGTAATAGCAAAATAGAAGGTAACGTCTTCATGTAGCAAGTCACTCCCTTCCCTTCCTGTTACTATTAGATATGTACAAAGGAGAGCTAAAGATTCAGTTCTTGTATGGACTAATTTTTTGTGTGCATTTAACCATTAAGATGCTGATGCTGCCCAGAATATTCTTGATGAGGTTAAATTTGAAGTTTTTCTAAGAGTCTCATCTTTGCTGCAGAGTGGTATTAGAATATAGAATATATTTTCTGCATAAGAATAATTAATTATTGCAATTTAGCTTAACAAGAAAACACAGATAAAGTCTTGTATAGCCAGAGGACCAAAAACTCCAGTTAATTCAGCTTGCAGTTGTATTGTCTATTAGTGCCATAGTTTCATTATGTTCCCCAGGCAAGCCAGACAATACTAAAATCTTAGCACACAAGAAAGTTATTTGGTATTGCAGATATTTCATTACTGATAAAATGAATAGGCTCTTATACCCATTTAGCATCTTCCATAGAGGCTTCCACAGGAGGCACATCATCTGTGTGTTGTCATTTAGTCATCCGTCTCTTACGACAGAGCTTCAGCTGCTGTGATGCTGAATTGAGAGACATCAACACCTCGATAACACAGTTCACTAACCCCCTAAGTTATATCCTGATTCATGTCAGATGCCATGTAAAAGAAGATACAGAGTGACACACATCATGAATATTTTTGTATAGGTTTTCCATATTCAGGCTCGTTTTTATCTTGTGTTATATCAAGAGTTTTTAAAAAGTTCCTGTAAGCCAGGCTTTAACCAGATGTTAATTTCAGAAGCTTCGTGGCACCATTCTGGTTTTGAAATCCATCCCTATATTGGAACTATAACGAAACTCTTCAATGTATATGTTACATTAAGAAACCTCCCCACGGCACTTGTCAGCCTAGGTACCAAGGTGCAGTCGTGGCCAGAGGTGTCCATCTGTCCATCTGACCATCCCTGTACAACTGCAATGCGCAGGGACCATGGCGCAATACCCAGATCTCATTGCTGATCGCAGTTTGTTTGTTTAGTCTGGCAGAGACGTCTCGGCACAGCCTCTGCCGTGGATGCTCAGCCCCAGGAAACCCAGCTGGATTCCCAGCAGTGGGAGCCACCCCTGCAGCTCCCCTCAGCCTTCTCTGAAGCCTGCAGGGCAAGGTAGCTCCCTTCTGATGGCCTCCCTGCAGCCTGTGGAACTGCAGCGGCACTTCCCTTCCTGCTGTTTAATTTTCCAAAATGCTTCTGTGCCAACACAACTGAGTTTCTTTTCCAGCCAGATAAGAGGTGGCTTTTCCTACTGCAGTGTGTTTGTTTCCCTTGAGTTAGGAATTATGATCTTTACATACCTTTATTTATTCTAGTCATGTTGCTGTATTTCTAAACAGGAGCATCAGTAAATCTGAAGAAGGTTAAAAAACCCAACCAACCTCAATTGTATTACCCATTCCAGATTTCTCTCCCAAGTTTTTATCCTTCACCTCTGCAGTCACTAAGTCAGGTGGACACTACCCCAAAGAACTCATCTCAGCTTTGCAGCTTTCCTTAATTAGCAGGTAGCAGAGCAACACATAATTAGCCATGAGTGTTGTCTGTTGTCAGCCAAATGATGCACCCGTGGAGGGTGCAGGGAATTCACGTGGAGCATATGTCACACAAGCCACTCCATGCTGGCATTACGACCATGCAGGCTCTTCCTGGGAGAGCTCACCGGGTTGCCCAACACCTCAGCAGAGAGGTGTAAGACACTCAGCATCATTTTGATAGCCACTCTCTAATTTCATGGGCTGGATCTGTCATGGAGGTGCCTGGGCTGCCAGTCGCAGACCAGGGGAAGGGCTGTATCAGAAAATTCAGGCTTTGCATCAAACATCACTCCCCTGAGCCCAGCAGCAACACTCATAACATTGGCAGGAAACCCATTGCTAAGGGTGCATCCTGCAACTGAAATCAGCAGTGGTGGCTGATGCAAAACACTTACTTTCTTTCACATCAAGACCCAAGAGTGGGAAATACTAACTTTTACCACAGCTTGAGCAGGGGTATGTCCAAACAAAACTGTTTCAGGTCCATGGTAATTTAATCCTATTCCTTCAGTTTGTCAAAGGGAATAAAAAACCTCCCCAAAACAGTTGATTCTGGTTCTGCTTGAAATTAGCAGGTACCTACCCAAGCTGCCAGAGCACTTCATAGGAACTACATTTGAATTATTTCATGTCTCTATTCTCCTACACCAACCATGTTTCCCCATTTAATTTTCCATCCCACTGTCTTCCCTCACCAGTGACAGGGCCTCATGTGATGTCCTTGGCTATAACACAGCACAGGAGTTCCTGCCCTGCTGGAAGTCACAGAGGAAATTTGAGAACACAAGGTATCCAAGCCACCAGTTCCCATGGACACTGCCACTGCTTAGGCAGGGGACTTATCTCCCTGGCTAACCTGGCAAACACAGCCTCAGCATTGCAGAACCATGATCTTTTTCAGCAAGGAAAACACTTCACCTGGGGGAAAATAAGGGTCAAGGTAACACAGTTCTCCATGGGACAAAATTTGTTGTTACCAGCTCTCCTGCCAAAAGCCTACTCAGCCAGAGAAGGTCAGCAGGGAGTGAAGGCTGCCCTGCACGTGCCCTGTCAGCGGCAAAAGGGACAGGCATCAGCAGTGACCAGGAAAGCAAGGCAAAACCAAAACCCCAAAACACAATCTGACATTGAATGCCAGAACACCATCAGTGGAGCTTTCCTGGGCTTCCTCATCAGGCCTGACAGTTTTGCACAAACGCTGCCAGCCTGTGCACTGCATGGCCTGTGCACTGCTTGGCAGTGTCCCCAGGACTGCCTGTCCCCCACCACACAGCTGTGCTGGCCCAGCAACCAAGGGGTTCATTCTGCTCATGGGAGTATTGCTTGTTGGAAGACTCACTCAATAGACACCAGGTACTTTCCACAGCTGGTAATTAAAACGATTTGGACATCCAAAGGGCAGTTCTCTTGCCAAAGTGCAGCAGCTCCTGGCAGCCAGCCGTCCCAGCTCTCCTGCATCCTGCTGTTGCCATGGCAGCATGCAAGATGTGCACCTCAGTGCTTATTAGGCTCCAAGAAGCATTTCCCATGTGAGTTGGGCTGCACAATCACAGACACATAACTGTTAACCCATCATGGTATGAAAATTAGCCATGGCCACAATTACCCAAAACTTGAAAAGCTGGAAGAGAGCTCATCTTTGTGCATTGGCTGTCCCCATTTAAGGCTTTATCTCTTGACTTGCAAAACACTCTAATAAGCAGTGTCTGCTACAGGAAAACAGACATCCTTTGTGTTTGACAAATGGGCTTCCTTCCCTTCCCTTCCCTTCCCTTCCCTTCCCTTCCCTTC
>VXBR01000802.1:693945-751961 GCA_013400215.1 Cisticola juncidis
CTTCCCTTCCCTTCCCCTGTAATTCCTTTAATATGTACCCCACATGCAGTGTTTATTCTGCAGTTAGAAAGACAATTCATCTGCTGTGGCTGCTCTAGCAAACCCTTGGAATTGCCAGCAGCAAATATAAACTCCAGTGTGACCTCTGTAAAGCCTGTTGCTCTCAGTTGTACTCTGCTGGTTTAGTTTTTTAGGATTCCACAGATGCCAAAAGTAATCTTAGTTTACATTAAGCATGGTCAGGTCAAAGACACTCTGCTGAAGCCAAGAGAACTACTTAGACAAGTAGGGCCCTTTGCAGAGAAAGGATTACTGGTAGGAATAGGGATTAGAGGACTGAAGCCATGGGACTGTGTGTCTCTCTTTTGCTGTGTCAGGCCTTGATTATGTAAACTGGCCACTGGAGCTGAAAGACTCCCAGAATGATCACAGCCCCACCTACATTTGCCCAGAGTTACACTTGGGGCTCCTAAAGTTTTTGTCATTTTGGAGGACACCCAAGCCTAATTACAGTAGGGACTGGGTGCTGCCAAAAGCCCAGAAGCTGCTCAAAATGTCTTCATACTGTAATATTGCAGAAGGGGCTCGCTGAAGCTGAGCAGTTGGTCCAGGCCCTGGCTCCCCGCAGAGGGGAGCATTAAGGAGTGAGGCAGTGACAGGCAGTGACAAAGCACAGATGCCAGTGACCCTTTCAGGGCTGTCACAACAGCTGGCACCAGGATAGAGCGTGCACTAGCTGCCTGACACAAGGGTCCTGCAAAACACATGGGGGACGAGGTCACTGACAGGTGCAGGGTGACCCAGTGTGTTAATCTGGGACATCTGCAGCAGAGGGGGAACACTGTGATGTTGAGTCACGTCACACAGCCACTGCTTTGGCCACTTGGCTACAGTCTGGGATGCTGCCCTGCCTCCTGCTCGTTAGCTGGGGCACAGGGAATTTTGCCCAGATCATGGCCTGGGAGCGTGAGATAGAGTGGCTCTGATCTCTTTCTTTGTTTCTTTCCTAATTTCAACTACAAGCAAGTCTGCCTTTTACAATGCATCAGTCACCAGTGAACTCTGGTCTTCTGTGTAGTGGTGGACATCAGAGCCCTGATGTCTGTGCTGGATGGGAGCTACCTCTGGGTAGGACTGTCCTGCACATGTTTCCTTAGTCCTGGTTTCTCTCTGGCCATGCACAATGCTCCTAGGAGGACTTGCAGGCTGCCCAAACCTGCTGTGCTGGCAGGAGCCACAACCTGTGTGGGATGGGGAGGGGCAATGGGGAAAAGGTCCACACAGGGACAAAGCTGAGAGCCTTTTCCTTGGAGTCTCCAGCAGCAGCAGCGTTCCAAACCCCCACGTATGTGCAAGCTGATATTTCAATGCCTGCAGGTTGCTATGGACAACCAGAGATTTCTAAACTGCAGAGCCCCAGTGCTCTGTACACTGCAGTAACACTTGGCATTTCTGTTACCAAGAGCTCCATGTTGGAAGGTAAGGAATATTGTCATCACTTTTCAACTGAAGCTGGGGAAGGTCTGATCACTATGAGGTGAAACCGATCCCTCAGATAACCCCCCCACACCATTTCAGTGCTCCCACACCTGAAATCACCTCCTCAAACATGCAGCCCCTTCAGACAGCTCACACAACAGCAGGGGCAAACTGTGTGGAAGCAAGTGTGGGATAAGAGCATGTCCTAGAGAATGACAGGGGAATTCATGGGGGAAGTCAAATTTCCCCATGCATGTAATCCTGGCTGCAGAAATTGCAGCTCTGAGCTGGCTGCACACACAGCACTGCACACCTGACCTGAGTGGGATCTCTCCTTTGCAAAGGGCCTCCTGCCACAGCATGCACCAAGGCTTGTGTTCCCTGGCCACCCGTTCCCTTGGGAAGAGGAGCGTCCTTCCCAGCTCAACAGAGGCATAACAGGGCTACTCTTACTTGGTTGCACACAGCAAGGGCTGTTCACAGAGCCATGCCAGGGGAGCCAGGGACAGAATGGAGAGCCTGTAAGACCCCCCTGCCTCCATCCAGCTGGCATCTACCACATGCAGCGTGTCCTCACACAGTTTCAGGAATGAAGAAAACACACCCACAAGTTTTTTCTTTGGAGCTATCTCATGAACTTGGTGCTACTAAGGCTCTGCCTTCTGGATGCAGGTGTGCTGTTGCCTGCAATAGGAGTAGGGGAAACAAGGTAGAGCAAAATGATCTGCCAACGTCATGCAGGAGGTCTGTGGTGGAGCTCTGGCAGACTCGGGTCTCCAGAGCCTGCTGAAAGCATTGCAGTTTCTTTCAGGACCAAGATAACTATGAAATGTAGTTACACCCATTTTAAGAGGGTGAAAATGCCTGTACAGTCTGCAGGCACAGAAACCTTTTGCCATTAGCACAGAAGTGCACTTTCATTTGGTCTAAAATGAAAACTGATACAGAAGTGTGCAGAATAGTTAGTAAAAGTACAGTCTGAACCATAATTTGGCTTGGTACAGGGAAAATGTCAAGGAAAAAGATCTAGGAGTAGGTTTTGCTTATCCTACTCCATCTATACTCAATGCATGTCCTCCTCTCTTTCAGCAGATCTGCAAAGTGCCACCTAATTTATCTTCCCGCTGGCACAGGCACAGAGAGCACACCTCCATGATTAATGGACTTTTACACTCACAGAGTTGGTTACATTGCAGCAGACAATGAGAAATTTGATTACCACTAATACGATATTGACACAAATGTCAATGCTCTAAGACACACAATATCATTTTGAATCAAGGATCCCTTTCATCATTGTTATTTTTGTTTGCTTCTTCCATTTTAATAAGCTGTTGTTCTGTGTATTACCCAAATACTCCAGACTAAAACTACCTGGGGACAATTTAGTTTTTATGTAACACTTCATTAAATAGGAGGCACCTTTAACAAAAAGCTGTTTGTGCTCACATAGCCCCGTTATCATTTAAATACACAATGCTCCAGCTGAAAACTCTGGTCAGCTGATGCCTTTACCATAGTGATAACTAATCTGTTGCTTTATCAAAGTCAAATATAGCAGGAAGTGGGAATAATGGCTTTTTCTTTTTTGTCCCTGGAGAATTGTACCGATCAAATCAGCCAAATCTTGACCAGTCAAAAATTAAATTAAGCTTGGCAATCGTGTCATGTAGCCAAACAATCGAGGCAGTTAGATCCACAGGTGGGATCTCTCCTTGCAAAGGGCCCACACAGCATGAGCAGAGGCTGCAGCTGGCCAAGGCTTCTGTTTCCCTGGCCACCTTCCTTCCCAGCTGGCCAGAGGCACAACAGGGCTGCCCTACTGCGCTGTCTGTGGGAGCAGTGGCTCTGTGAGAGGCTGAAAGGTTTGGACTCAAATGTCTTTACTGCTTCTGGATTTCCTTGGCCAGGCTGCTGGTCTTGGACTTTGGGACTGACCTGGGCCTTACCTCCTGCTTCTGGTTTGGCTGATGGAAGTGAGTCCATGAAGAAGCCCAGTTACCCCTCCCCGAGCAGCTGTTAAATTTCCATATCTTTAAGAAGGAATTCGCTTAGCTTCTGACACAAAATTTCAGTAAGGACTTAGGCAGGGTGGGAGAAGAAGCAGCGTTTCTGGGGATGAGGACTCTTAGTGGAACCCATGCAACCACTAAAGTCCTCAAACTCAGATGGAGGCTACACAAAAAGTTATACTCATTTCTATCCAGACCCTACAGGAGGAAGGCAGAGGAAGAGGAGCAGGCGGCAAGGGAGAGTGAAGCCTTAAGACCAAGTGGCAAAGTTTACTCATCACTTTAAAGTCTAAAGCTGTGCTTCAAGAAATGAAAGCAGAGCCCAGGCGAAATAAACACAACAGAGCCTACCTGGGAAAAACCCAACTGGAAATTTGCAACACCAAAATACTTTAAGAGCTAAAGAACTTTAAAAGTAAATTCTCTATACTTTTTATTAATACATTACAAGTTCAAAGTCTGTAAAACCATTTGTAACCACCTGAAAGGAGCAAAGTATGAGGTAGAAATGTACTGTGAGGCTGCTAAATAATCTCCTTGTCTCTGTACTGCTGCAGGATGCAATAGGGCAGCATCTGCATCCAGCCTCCTTGGAGCAATGGACTGAGGCACTATGCAGAGGGAGTGTGAAAGGAGAACACAGAAGCTCAAACTGATAAATAAAACAAAAAACTTCCCACAGGACACTGAAATTATGTTTCTGCTGCTGACGCTGCCAGTATCATCTCCCTTACAACAACCATGTTCTTTTCTCCTTTGGACACTCTGGCCTCTCAGTTGTTTCATCTGACAAACATGTTACACCTTCTGGCCAGCAATTGCTTACATGCCCATTTCTTTCTTCCTCAAGACCTAGAATTTCTCACAACCCAATGTTATCATAGATCTGCTATTTACTGGTAACAGCGTATTTAAAATCCAAAAAGAAGGAACTGAGTCACAAAGAAGAGCAATTTGATACTGCCTTCAGGCTTGGGAGAGAGTCAATTCTATAAATCAGGAATGCAGTCCAAAAGAATATAGAGAAAAAGGCTGATTCTGAGTCTGCTCAGCTGTTCTCCAGCCATGAAGAATCACAGGACAGCTCTGCCCTTCACCATCTCCTAAGGATTCCCAGACCATATTCCAACTCTCAGAATATTAAAAGGGAAGCAACAAGAATCACTACATGAATGGCTGGTCATTATTTCAATCTATCAAACAAGCAGAGACAAGAACTACAGCTACACCAGTGGATATGAAAACTGTATGGAAATGCCATCCTTCTCACACCCCAGGCTATGAGACAGGCAACAGCTGTGACAAGGAAAAACATTCCCTTCCTCATCACTGGAGATGTAAAAAACAGCATTTGACAAGACCCTGCCTGGTGAAGGCAAAGCCAGTCCTGCCCTGGGGCAGAAGGGTAGCCTGAAAGCCTCAGAAAATGTTACCCAAGCCCTGCTTGCTGGAGTCATGCATGTGCAGCACTTCCCCACTGCAGTGCTGACTGTCCGGCAGGCTGTGTCTGCTGGCAGATGAGATCACGGTTACTACAGTAACCATGGTGGGTTTCTTTTCCAAGGGAGAGACAGAGGAGGTTTTTTTCCTCTCAAACTGTAAGTATGCTCCACTGACATGTTTGAAAGCCTGCTGCTGCCAGGCTCTGCAGACTAGCCCTGAACCAGATAACAGCAAGGTTTGGTCTTTGTGTAGGCATTGGTGGCATCCTCAGTACAGAGCACTGCTCTCACAAGAGCTTTGGGGGAAAAATATTTTTTTAAAAAATGATCTCAAAAATCTCCTCCCTCCATATTTTAAGCCTCTAGGTTTTAAAAAATGGCAAATTAAAGCCTAAGTGAAATAGGTACAGATACAGAGAACCAGGATAACCAAGAGCATACAGGGTTGTCTCTGGCAGGCTGGGAACAAGCTTGGAGTGAGGCTGGGGCTTGCTGTGCACCCTGTAGATCAGACACACGGACTGCCCTCTGCTGTGTGCATTGGACTGTGTGTGGGTGGCGTGTCCCTAAGTCACTGGGACTGCTTCACAGTTCAAGCTGCACGTGTAACTAACCCTCCCACTTAGCCCTACCCTTTGAATCTAAGTGTGAGAGCCTGATTTGACACATTTATCCTTATTTGTTTTAAACACTCCTTCATTGCTTTACATTTACTTTCTGTAACAAAGAAATAAATGTTATTCTTCATTTAACCTACGAGCCTTCTATTGGTACTCATATTGCTGACAGGGATAGTCTCTCATGCTCCTAGTCCTCCAGTCCTTATTTGGGGAGTCATTACTTGGGAAAAATTCATTTTGAATCATCAGACTTGGCCTGAAATTGAACTGAAGGAGAATTTATTCACCCCAGATGAGCATTAAATGCTCACCAGTAACAGCAAAGGCTTTCTAAACTGGCCCTTACTATGCAAGTGGGACTTCACGCTTTCCATCCCAGTGCTGATCAACTGCAGAGATCATCCCAAGGACATTTCTACTGCCAAGTAAATCTGAACATTTTATGAATTTATTGATGCCTGGTTTTATGCCTTGTATCCCATTTTCACTGCCATATGTAAAACTTGAGCATCTTCCCCTTGCTCCCTCTGTGAAAGTTTTCTGCAGGAATGTGCTTCTTAGTGCTGGGCACATCTAACAGGATCACAGTCCCCTTTTCCCCAGCACATAGTTTCCCATCCTGTTATATTTATGTCTTTGCTTGACTTTCTCTGCCAGCACATTTGTTGTGAGAATAACAGCCCTTGGGGGCAGATAGTTCTTATATTTTCTTCATGCCTAAAATAATTGTATCTACTTATTAAAAACCTCACTGACAGTATGATACAATAACCTTTGTGATTTATTTATCTTTCAGTGAGCTTTAGAGAGAGCTACAGCCTCTTTTCCAACTCTGTGCTGATAGTCCATCATCAAATGCAGTGCTGCGCTCTCATGTTTGCAACATCCTACAACAAGAAATTGGTCTTTGAATTACATTTATTCCACCCTTATCTGGTTGATTTACCGGTTCCTCAAATATTTGCTTCCTTATACTATCTTAATTGAAGATTCCTCCTGCCTATATTTTCTTTCACTGCTGTTCTACAGAGGGCAACACTCTCCAAACAGCATGTTTATGCTGTCTTCGCCATCTTCTGTGTATACCACCATTCCTACTTTTTTCCATCACTTTAGCCTTTAAAAAACTCCAAGCAAAAGATTTCAAGGGTACCAAAACCAGCTGGATTCTGTGATGCGTTTTTCCTTTTCCCTAAGTAAAGTCCACCCTCTGAAGGCACAAGCAAAACATTTCTAGGCAGTAAGGAGCCTCTCTAAGATCCCTTTCCCTTGTCTTGTTCTTGCCCAGTATTTCTCTGGTAACTTGGCATGCCAGGCAGAAGGTGCTGCTGATTCCAGACCTCTGCCCTGTGGTGTCTCAGCTCTCACAGAGCCTAGCTGGGAAAATGGGAAGAGCCCCAGCAGACTGGGACAGTAGAGATGAGGTTTTTCCAGACAAACAATGAAGCTCTGCTAGCTCAGCCCCACTATCAGCTGGATCTGTACCTGTGAATGAAAAGCAGATGAAAAGATGTACACAAATTTAATCTGTTGGATGGTGTTTGTTTTTTCAGTCAGGTAACTGGAGTATGCTCATATCACAGAACAGGCTAACAACCCAAGACTGTAAGCAAGCAGCAGCAAAACAGAAAAGGAACAGGTTCTTCCAGAAAAATACCAAAGAGAAAAGGCAATTCTTAAATATATTACAGGCAGACACACATGGGGCTGGTACAACTCAAGGGCAATGACTAAGAACTTCACTTTATGATCTCTCCTGCACCATACCAACCTCTTACATAAAGTAGAATTTATTGGCAAGGATTTACACAAATTAATTCTGCGCATTCCTTTGACTGCTTTAACCCTTCTGGGTTTTTGAATCTTTCCCTGTCTCCTGCTTATCTGCAAAAGAGAGAAGGGACATGGAGCACTTGATTATCTCCTCGCAATATCACAGTGCATGGCATGGCATATGATAGCACTCTTTATTCTTTTCTAGTACCTGTTAAAGTTTCCCAGTGCTATTAACACATTTGTGGCCAAATTTTGAAGCCTCCTAACAAAAGAAACATCCAGAACTATGTCTTGTTGGATTTTTTAAAATTATATCCAAAGAAGGCAACTAATAATGACCACAAATAGGAAAGCTTTGCCTGAAGTTGCTAATAATATTCTATCATCTTGCTTTAAATTCTTTTTTTGTGGATTAGAAATGCTAATAATTATGAATCCCCCAGCTTCATTTTATCTAGTATAGTAATATAATCAAAATCATCCTGTTCTAAACTCTCTATAGAAAATCCTCTTTTTAAAGCCCTTGTTCAATGTTCTCCCTCATTTTAATTTCCTTTGCTGCTGCTTATTATGCTAAAGCCTGGCATCTGAAAACTGAACAGTAGCATTAACTGTATTTTCAGCACAGACCATACCTATTCATTCTGGATATTAATGCTGCAAGTATATTTTTAAACACCAGGCTGCCTGCAGTGAAATGCCTTGCATTCCCATTGTGTTACTGTAAATACCATTATTATGAAGAAATGATTGACTTTGTTTAACACACTGTTCAAATAGTCTGCAGAGATGTCTGTGGTGCCAGTGTCATTCTTTTGCTTTAATTATAATTTTAATCATCCGTGATCTTCCATTTGTTTGTGCAGTAAGATAATTATTTTTTCTATCACAAAGCACTGAAACGATGTCTTAGTATTATTATTTTTTATCATTGATTTGCACTGCACTCCTGCTCACTCACTCCACTAGATCATCTATTTCCACTGCTGCTCCTAAAAATCCGTCATCTAATGGTACATCCTAAAATGACCTGCTGCATCCTAAACCCCATCTAATCTCTTCTCCTCTTTCTCCTGCCCTGTGCTCATTAGCAGGGTATTTGCTGACTCATGTAGGTTTGGGCTGTAGGGCAGGGGAACAGTTCAGTGGAGCTCGCAGCTCTGGGACCTCTCAAAGCCCTCTCCATGCCCTGTGACCAAGAACCTCCTCAGCTGTCCCTCCCAGCCGGTGGCGGGCTGCACCCTTGGGCTACCAATTCCCACAAGGGGATGTACGAGCGAGGAGGCTGATCTGGGATGTGTCTGCCTTTAACACCCCTTCCTTACTGTGTTTGGCAGGCAGATCCAGGGGAGCTGGCTCTGCCCTGCCACCCTGCAGGCCCATGGGTGACACCAGTCCCGAGACAGCACCTCTTTCACACACAGCACGCTCACCTCAGGCTGCAGCAGAGCACACCAAGCTGGTTGTGAAGGACCAACGTGAGGTCCCTTCAAGCCCTCTGGAAGCTCTGCCCCTCATCCTGCCCGCAGGCACAGCATCAGTCACCCGGGTGACACTGCCTCGCAGCAGGGGGGTCTGGCTTTTTAAGCAAGCTTATCCCAGTGTAAGGTGTAGCTCTCTTTCTAATTGAATGCCCAGGCATGCACTGAAGCCCTGTTAGCAGCTACCCTCTGGGAAGCAGAAGACCCTGTAGCAGCACACTGACTGTAATTATAAGCCATGGAGCTACGGAGTGTCAAAAATAGCAGAAAACACCGGGTTTGTAGGATTTGCTGTATTAGTTCCTCCGAAGGAGATTCACTGATAGGTTTTGACAAAAGCTGTCTTCTCCTGAATATGAATGTCAGGCTGCAGTCAGCAGCTCCCTGCCAGTGCAGACGTACGGGGGCAGGCAGACAGGCACCCAGGTTCACTGCAGAGGCACAGCAAAGGAACCTGCAGCACCTCTGCCCTGGGTTTGGGAGCTCAGCATTCCCAGTCTGCACGTGCCACACACAGAGAGCTGTGTGCTCATCCCAGACTTTGGGAGCACCTTCACGCAGGTTAAAAATCAGCCTGGTAAGAACACGCCTCGAGTCTGAATGCAGAAAATCTGGAAAACACCTTGAAACTCGTGTTGGGCTGACTGAGCCTACTGCTCCTTAATTTAAGGAGGGACACGAAGGACTCCCCGGCCCTTTCCCAAACTTCTGCTGCAGCAGACTTCCTTGGCAGGGAAATGTGACTCATTGTAGGGAGCAATACCAGGGCTGCAGAACCCGACCCCCCAGTCTGCTCAGCCACCTGAAAGAAGTAGCAGCTCACGTGCCTGTGTTCATCTGGGAAGTCAGAAAAAAAAACCCAAAAAACTCCCCACCTGATTATCTGATTTATCTTTGGATGCCTGTGCACTCCTGAGAGCCTGCAGATCATGAAGCCAGAAAAGAAATATTACTTAGAAACAATTAAAGAGAGACTTAGGCTGTGATGCTGGATTCATTCTTTAAAAAATCCTCAAGCATGGCAGGTATTTGGGTATTGACTGTTAGTTCATGTCCACACCTGGAAATGCAGCAAATTTCCGTTACTTTTCCGCTCCTGTAATTTCGATGAACAGGTGTTAGACGTGCTGCGATGTCACTTGACAGTCTGCTTTTCTGCTGTTGTCTGTTTTTATCTGTGGTTCCTTAGCTCAGTGTGAAGGGTTTCTCATCCTCCAGCGGGCTGCTGGCGGCTGCCTGCCCTCTCCTGGCAGCCTGGGGCTGCAGAGAAGGGACTTGCCTGCCCATCGGGAGCCAGCTTCGTGCAGAGCCAGGGACCCAAAGCAGATCCACACAAAGATTCCCACAGGCTGCAGTGACTGCTGGAGCTTCCCAGGGATGGATTAATCTTGTGATGTGAACTGTACCAGAATACAACGCTTTCAAATGTACCTGAAATAACATAAATATTACAGCAACAGTAATGCACAAAAAGGTAGAATCAGAGCAACGGGAGAGGGGCTTTTCTGGTCAGTAGCTCTTGTATTTTACCTCCAACAGCAAATAACATATCCATTTCTAGAACAGCTGTAGCACTGATGTAAATACAAGTCAAGTACACCCACCAGAGGTGAATATGCTCCCCAGGCAGCTACAAAGAAAGCATTAAGCTAAGGCTAAACACACTGAGCATGTCTACACCTGTCTGACATGGGGAGCAGGCACCAGAGCAACGTGAAAAAAAGCAGAAGCTGCAGATGGAATGGAGATCTCACTGCCATCAAAACCTGGGGCAAGGTCGTGGGGTGGAGGGGTGGTGCTCAATCTGACCTCTTTTAGTTTAGAGCTGTAACCTCTTATCTTGTCACAACAGACCCTGCTAAAATTTCTGTTCTCCTTCTTACAGGCTTCCTTTATGTGCTGGAAGGTCTCTCCAGAGTATTCTCTTATCCATGCTGAACAATACCAGCTCTCTTACCCTGTCCTCATTGGAGAGGTGCTCCATACTTCAGATTCCCTAAGTGCCTCTCTCTAACTTTCAAGCTTTCCTGGGAGAGGAAATGCTGTTCTCTAGCAATCCTTCCAAGTGACAGCAGAGCTGAATCAGATGTGACTTAGAGAGATGACTATTAGCTTCCTAACAATCCTGCCATTCCTTTGAAAGGCCACCCAGAACAATCATCTCCTTTTCTTTGCCTAGGTGGAAGGCTAATTAGCACCCAAAGCACCAAGGCCTGTGCTGAGAGCTGTGCTGTGGCTGTGAGAGCCGTGCACTCCTCAGCTCCCACTTCACACTGCTGTCCACAGGGATGAAATCATTCTCACTGCATGCTCGAATTCACATATCATCCTCAATCAGCTTGGCTTCACATGGCTATTGCCAGGGAACAGCCTGTGCATCCAGACTGACACCAGGGCCAGAGCAGGAAGAAGCTGATATGGGACAACCCTTGTCCATCTTTTGCGTTGCACTCTCCGTGTTTTGATAGAACCATAGCATGAGTTGAAAGGGCCTTAAATATCACCTAGCTCCCACCTCCCTGTGATGGGCAGGACACCTTCCACTATCTCAGGTTGTTCCAAGCACCATCCAGCCTGGCCTTGAACACTTCCAGGGATGGGGCAGCCTCAGCTTCTCTGGGCAACCTGTGCCAGGGCCTCACCATCCTCACAGGGAAGAATTTCTTTCTAATATCTGAGCTAAATCTACTTCCTTTTTTGCAGAGGTTGTGCTTTTGCATTAAATACTGTCTTCCTTTTAACACTGCTCAGCTGGATTTAGCACTGTATACAATGACTATTGCCTTAAAAATAATTGTACAAGAAGAAGCAGCAGCCAGCATTTAGGAGCAATACATCATCATCCTCTTGTCTCTCTTGCAAGACATGAATTAAAAGCCAATTCAGGCACAGGTAAAAGCTAACACCAGTTCCCCAGGAGGGAGAGGAGGGAATGCTCACCTGGAGCTAGGGGAGGACAGGAGCAGTTGTGGGGCTGGAGCAGAGCACCGCTTACATATCCTCACTGTGCCTCCTGCACTGTGCCCACCCCAGCTCAACAGCATCATCCCCTCACCCACTCCTGCTCTGGGGCTGACACCTGAGCAGACAGTGGTGATCAGCTCCTGCTACTGCTGCCAGGCCCCTGAGCTTCACAGGATCTCATTTACCTGGGTCCAGGCTGAGGGGCAGGCAGGAATGTCTGGAGCCAGCACTGCCATTCCTGCAGCCCAGCTCTGCTCTGAGCCTCCACACTCTTCAGGGAGCAGACTCAGCCTCAAGTCCCTGAGCCCTTTCTTTCACGTAAGACTGTCCACAGCCTCAGGAAACAAGAAACCAATATGAAATATTATGCTTCAGAATGTGAATAGGGTTCAGCTGGCTGAGGACAAGCTTCAGTGCCTGCTTCAAAGTCTGTGAAGCTGATGGCAATGCAGAGACTCTCCCTGACTTCAGGGAGATGGAATCCCAAGGGAAGAGCAGCTTGATCACTGACCTGCTTGCTGTGCAGCACAGGCTGAGAAAGGGAACTGTAGCACAAATCTCTTTGGTGCATCAAGCTACAAGCGAGTCCCTTGATGCTGCAGATGCTACAGGAAAGGTGAGCATGAGGTCTGGGTCTCCCAGGGTTTTTTGTTGTTTGGATTTTGCTGGAAGCTGCTGTTATGCAGAGACTTCTTTGCTGATCTGCTTTTGCCGAAGTGTTTGAGCTTCAGAGACTTAATTCAGTTACCAAACAAATTCCAAACTCACACAAATTCTTGGCATTTCAGAGCATTCCCATGCTCATCTGTATCCTTGCTAATATTTGCCCATTTCCTTCCCTCTCTCCCCAGCTACTTCACTGCTATCAAAGCTTTCTCATCACATTCTTTCCTTAGGCTTTAGGCTCACAAGCAGCATCCTTTCTTCTTGCCCCTAGAGTACCAAGATATAAAGGACAAACTGCAGTGCCGATACAAATATCAAATTAGCAACAACAAACAGGGGCAAAACCCTACAGATAGAAGTTTTCATGGCAAAGCCCAGGGACAAAACACCAGTGAGTGTTTCTCACCACACACAGCTCCCCAGGCTCTGTTAGCAGTCCCTGGTTTTCCAGTGCCTGACTGAAGAACTGAGCACTCTGAATCTCAGTTGTACATCGAGGGCAGAGAATAGCAAAGCTGATCACGCAGCATTGAGATGCTGGCTGGGCAGGGCAAGGACTTCCATCATCAGAATTTTAATAATTGTGTAAGTGGAGGCTCTCCTCCACTGCTGGGGTGGGCTAAGGAGGTACACAAAATGAAAAAAAAAAAACCCTGTTCACAGAATATTATTCATGCTAGCCTAACATCTGTTACTTTTTAAGTAGGTGCTTAAAGAAGGTTGTCAGGCCACACAGTAACTCTTTATTAAAATCCTGTAGGTCAATAGGGGAATAGCTGCTCTTTATTGAATAGATAAATTATACATACTAACAAAAAATCATCGTAACTGAAAAGTGAGGGGCTCTTTTCTCCAGCTCTCACAATATCTTTTAGCATGCTGTGTAATACAGAGTGTGTGTGGTTTTCATTATGGAAAAAAATGGTTTGTTGACTGTGACAGGCTGCAAATAGACTCTAATACAAAGCAGGGCCAGTGTAACACTTGGTGTTCATGCACTGTGCATCACAATGGGATCTCATTCTTGTTGCCTGTTCCTTCTGCCTCCCATAATGACCACCATTAACAACAAGAGTGGGTAAAAGCCTTTTCTGTGCATGTGGTCAGCCTACGTATTCCATAAAAAGGAAGTGATGTTACACTGACCCTACCAAACATGAATGGAGCTAAGAAATTAGCTTCTCTCTGACATTGTATTTGATCATGACCTGGGCCATGCAGAAATTCAAAAGAGGGGAGAAATTACAAGGTCACACTGGAGAAAACCCAGCTTTGCTGTGTGTTTCCTGGACTGGAGGGAGCTATTTGCATACTCAGGTGCAAGAGGCTGCAGCAGCCAACACATAAGATTTTGAAAGAGACCTGCATGTGGAAGGAAGCACAAGCACACCAGGTGTCATCTGAGCAGGGCCATTAAGGACTGGTGAGGAAGCTGGCAAGGAAAGGACTCTGAGGGGCTGTCACAGCGGCTGTGCCAGGAAATAGTCCCTGGTGACAGAGCCACATGGCAGCAGGGTGACAGCTCTGGAAGGTCATTCCCCATCCCTGGCTTTCTCTGCTTTCCCCTGCAAGCAGCTCCCATTCAGATGCTGTGATAAAGCAGGTTTCTCATTTGCATTTTCCAAAACAGGCTGGTGGTTTGTTTGCTTTTATAAAATTCTTTCCTATGACCTTGGCTGGAGGGAGCCCTTAAACCACTTCTGCTGTTTGACGTGAGCACTCATAAGAGGGATTTGGCAGTTCTCAGCCCATGCACAGATACCCCATGGCTCCCGGGTTTCAGGTCCAGGAACTCAGCCTTTCAAGCAAGCCAGTTTGATATAAAATAACCTCACAGTATAGACAGGAAACAGAAGAGTGCATGTGTGTAATTACTGTTCCTCTGCTGCCCCAACAATTAAGAGCCATGCTAAGCATTCTGTGGGCTGTCACCCTCATGCCCTGACTGTGTGTTCTGAAGGGTTGATTTCACACTCGGGGGGCACATGGCACAGGAGGAAACAAAGACCCCTGTTTTTTTCCTAAGGCAGTGACTGACTGCCTGTGAAAGCCCATGCAGCAGCTTGTTACAGCCTCTGTCAGTGACAATGCTGCCAGACATCCAAAAGAGACAAGCAAACATTCGAAAGACCTGCAGAAAATAAAGCCAATCCCCAGAGCTAGGATCTTCCAAGGGAGATTAAGTGGTACGACCTTCCTGAAGAGTCGACCTAAAATACGGTGAATATTGCTGTCTTGCTGTGACCATATTAACTTAAATGTGACTTAAAATAGACCTGACAACCCCATATGCGATCCAGAACGGCCCCATACAATGCAAGACACTTTTATTCACTTGCATTAGGGAGATTTCCTGCCTCACACAGCCTGACCGCGGGCAAGGGAGGCTGTTAATGAGAGGGGGACGAGCGGAGCGCAGGCATGGGCAGAGAAGGAGCAGAGCTGGGCGTCAGGGACACGGAGCCTTGTAGAAGGACGTGCAGCATGGATTTGCTATTGAAAAACCTGCCCTCTTTGTCTGAGGAAGTCTTAGGTGGTTTCGTTTCTCCGCAGCAAACAATGCCCTTCCTCCTCCTCCTAGCGCAGGGGAGACGCGGGGATTTTAGGCAGAGCAGCAACCCCGGAGAGAGGCCACCTCTGAAACACCTCCTGCTCCTGGCTGCCTCAGAAACGCTGCTGTGCTGCTTGACCTATTTCTGGCTCCAGCAAAGGAGAAGAAAAACAACCTACCATTGATTTTGCAAGTAGTTGTTCTGCAGAATAAACCAGTCCAACCCCGTGTTTATTTTGCTTCCTGGGGATATGTCAGAGAAGTCACTGGAGAAGTTAGAGAAATTTAGAACAGGAGATAAAGAGAACTTGTTTTCAGTTCAAGGGGCTGATGTTCCCTAAAGCTACCTACCTGCACCAGATTCCCCCTTCCTACAAGAGTTTGGTACAAAAATAACGCTTGTAAATGCCAAACCCTGTGAATTCCAAAGTGGCTCTGATTCCCCAAAGGAAGGGTGTAGAGCAGGCTCCTAAAGGCAGATGATAAATGGTAACCTTCCACACAGGCTGCCAGCATGAAGCATGGCCACAAACATCACATCCTTTCTCAACAGTCCCTGCCCCTGCCCTCGCTGCCACCCCAGCCCAGGCAGCTTTTCCCTCATCCCATCCACGTGGGATGCAGGTGTCCAGGAGGGCTCGGGCAGGCAGCATTTCTGGCAGGTTTCAGTCAGAGGCTCTAACTTCTGACACTCGGGTCTGTGAAGGGAAGGGCAGCACAGCAAAGGCTGCCTGAGGTGCAGTTTCCCCAGCAGGGGCAGCGCTGCTTTTCCATCGGGTGTCACTCGCTGGGGTCTCTGCCATTAGCTGAGAACACAGCACTGGCAGCAGTCACCTCAGAAATTAAACAGGTGACATCTGCCCACACAGAGCAACCTGAAATGTGAAGCAAGAGGCAACACCATGACAACACCCAGCAGCTGATTTTTTTTGCAGCACGACATGAACACAAGAACAGACAGGCTGGACAAGAGATTTTTTTCCAGTGCCCTTCCCTGTCCCTAGCAGTAGCCTCATGGAATCACAGAATATCCTGAGCTGAGAGGGACCCACAGAATTCATTAAGTCCAATATGCATCTCAGACTGGGAAAATACCCAGCAAAGTTTCCCCAGAACATTTTATTTTGGGGTTTGAGGAACTGAACCCTCCCTCCGATACTTATGGCAGAGGACTGGAAATGCCAGTGTGCCCACACAAGTGCAGTGCTACGGAGCATGGAAGCAAAATGCCCTTTGAGGCTGCTCCAAGAAGAAAATCTGGCGTTCACAGCTACCAGGAAGCCTTATGAAATGGCCCCATGGCCAGGAGTGCTTCTGGGAGCTGTGCAGGAGAGGCAGGCACCAGGACAAGGGAAATTCTGCCCACCCAGGGCCCTGCCCTGCCAATCTCCTGCCTTGGCAGGTGCAGGGGAGGGGGTGTCTGAGAAGGCACAGGAGAGGAGCTGAAGGACACCCTGCTCCTGTTCCCATGTCTGCCTCAGGAACCCCAGCCCAGCCACCATCCTCTGCCCATCATCATCATCATTGTCTTGGTTAACGAAAGAAGGCTTGAAAGAAGCAGGAAAAAGCTGATAATTTGTGATGAAAGAGGCTGTAAATCATGCATGCAAGGGACACAACAATCAGCTGTCTTTAATGGAATCCTGGGTGAGAGAGGTGAGGAGGCAAAACACTGCTCTCTCATCTGTTCCTGCAATTATGCACCCAGAAGAAGTAAGCATAATTAATTAAACAGAGACACCTATTTTTGGAGTTAGCAAGATACAGCAAGGGTGCCTAAAAATCAGATGCTCCTAAAAGAGGGTGAGGAAAGGGGCTACAGAGAGCAAATGCCCTGCCTGGAAAGCACCAGCAGTGGCTTGCTGTGCTCTCCTGACCACTGCCAGGAGGACATCTCCCATCTGGGGGTCACAGCAGCACAGGGAGGATCAACAACTCTGTCAGCAGAATAATTGAAGATTTCGTAATCCAGGGCCTTTTCCCATGCCTGAGGACAAACTGCTTGATCAGCACCTTGCAGCCAAGCCTGAGCTATCAGATATGTTTGGTATTCTGAGAGGTGAGGAGGAATTTCAGAGGGGCTGGAGAAACAGCAGTTTCTCCCTTGCCAGAGGCTGTGTCTGCCAGTAAGGAGACAAAAGAACATCCAAACTGAAAACAAGGCAGCTAGGTGGGAAATTCCCCTCATTATAAGTATAAAGAGCATTTTCCTAGTGGGAGAAGTCAGGAAAAGAGATACAAGAAGTTCACATCTCCTAAAAATACTTTATTTTCTTCAGCAATTCAGACCCTGAAACTCCCCTTCAAATATTCCTTCTCAGAAACTGAGGCTGTAAAATCTGCAAAGGCATACTGCATTTCACTGATGAATGCAAAAAACCTACCAAAAGGGATGCTGGAAGGAAAGAGAGCCACCACCAGGTGCCTCTCTGATGAAAACCTGGTTGCACATAAACCAGCCTGACCACATCATTTGGGGAGGTTTTAGTCTGTGGTGGTGTTTCCTTGCTCACTGGCCCTCAGGGGCTTTCTCAGGTGGTGTCACACAGCAGAGTATCTGTGACAGCAGTCTAATTTTGTCCCTGCTGCTGTGCAACATGCATGGGAAGCCACTGGAGGAACTGGTAAATGACAAAGACCTGAAGCATCTCTGGTGACTATTGTCATATCTCCTTGGGGACCAGCCAGCTTGTGGGAGCACAGCCAGACCCAGAAGTGTCCCAGAAGTGTCAGGCAGTAACTAATTTCTCAGTTACCTGGGTGGAATGGAACATGGGGATGCCCAGGGACCCTTCCTGCTGTGGGTGTTTGTTACCCCACACACCACCCCTGCCAGACCCTGGGCAGTTCTCACCCCACCCCTCGTTCCTCTGCAGCCTCATCCATCAGCCACGTCTCACACACACATAACCAGATTCTCAGGCTGTGCCAGGACACCTGCCACAGTTCCCATGTAGGGCAGGAGGACCCTAGAAACTCTTTCATGTCTCCATTCTATAGCAAAAAACCCACAAACTCTGTGAAGTGAAAAGATGAGAAAGTTGTTATCAGTCATTTCTGTGACTGCAGACACCACCTGCCCAGTGCTGTGGCTGCTTTTCCTCTGCTGCTGACAAAGGATCCAAGGCTATTTTTTTTCCCCTTAGTATTGGAAATAAATCACTCCAATCAGTTGCTTTTCTTGAGGCACTACAAAACAAACTACAGTGGAAATGTTATCACTGGTAACAGATTTAGCCTGCAGGACCATGTGCTCATTTCAATTTTAACATTTAAAAATAGTTTCTGGTGGTACCATGTAAACACAAGGTATGACCAGCACAAGCAGATAGAAACTGAGTGAAGTTATATGACTGGGAGTTATTTATTTCTGCCTCTGACAGTCGCTGATGAAACCCTGCCTCATCCCTCCTGCTGTGCATTCAGGACACTGGAGTGACTTGGAGAAGGAAGAGCACATGCCACCTTAATGATCACACCTACCTGCCAGACAGATATCTTGGAGAAATAAAACATTTTTGTCCTGACAAACAGGCTGTGCCTGATTCCCACCACTGCCAGAATTCCAGCAGTGCCTAAGAGCCCAGAGGTGACATCTTTGCACTCTGCTTAGCTTGCTACCATTGCAACCTGCTGATAGAGGATTGGTAGGACAGCAAAAGGGTGGGTGGGGAGGTGTTGAACACATTTCCTTCTCAAAAAAAATTTTTGAAAAAAAAAATTGGTTGTTTTCTCTGAAATCTATGTTAAGAAACCCACTAGGAGGTGGGAAGATAGTTGCACAAGAGAGTCTTTTCTCTGCAAAAAACTGAAAGCCTGCTCCTGAGGCAGAGCCTGCATGCTGGAGGCAGAGGCAATGCTGCTTTTCTCTCCAAGTGCCCTGGCAGCAGCTGCAGGAGGAGACCCTGCCACGCTCACCCCAGAACCAAGCAGATTTAAGCCCTGTCCTTGGCAACAGCTCTCCTTCCTCCAGGTGCCAAGGCCTTGCCCTGCAAGAGTGATGGAGGAGGTACAAGTGACACCAAAGAAGGTTTCAAGCATCAGGACCTGGTTATCTAAAAGTGCCTCGTATTTGTTCTATGTAGCCTCCCATGGGCACCTCCACACAGCTCTGGCTCTTCTCTCCTTCTTCTCTCCTTCTTCTCTCTTCCTTCTGCAGTTCTGGCTCACTCCTTCCTGTCCCTAGCACAGCCACCTAACCCTGTCTGTCCCACTTTTATCATCTTACCCCTGCTGTCCCTCTCACCACCTCCTGTCCCTCCCCTCTCACAGCACAGCAGCTGACTCCAGCTGAACCCCCTCCCAGCTAACTCACTTTTATCACACCCACAGCTGGGAGGGCAAGGCTGTTCCCACTCTTTGGTAATTAACAGAACTGCAGTATCTCTGGGCCAAGATTGCCTTCAGCACTATCTGTCCTCCCACACAAGACCACCACAGCCTCTCAAAAAATAGGTTTTCCCTCCTCTTCCCTTGTCCACAAAAGCACTGCTTCTTTCCCAAAATACAGATACTTTTCTAAAATATTCAGCTGTAGTCCTGCCTGGCACAAGCCAGCTCAGGCCACACAGTTCAATCTTGCTGAACTTACAACAGTGTGAGCAGGATCCAGTAAGTGGCAATAAAGCAACTTGTCCCCTTAAAACAGAGCTGCTGAGCAGCAAAACGAAAGCAGGCAAAACCTTTATACAGGCTGAGGCCAAGCAAGAGCCAAGGAAACAAAGGCAGCACAGGAGAGATGCTGTGTCCTACCTTGTCAGAGCTTAGAAAGAAAGCAGGGATTTGGGGAGATCAGTTGTTGTTTTTGCAAGCTAAAAGGCTTCAGCACACACAGCAAGGTGTGCTCAGAAATACAAGGTTTTCTCCCCCATCCCAGCTAACAAAGGGTGCTGACCCAGGAAAAAAGAAGGAGATCTGTCCCAGTATTTCCCAACTGCACCTAGGGGGACAAACATTGCTCACACCACAGTTTTTTGCCCCATGCTCCATCTTTCCAACTTTAGGGACATAATGACATGAGAAAAGGGAAGAGCAGAAGCAGCAACATGAAAGACTGACTGGCACAGCCCACAACAAGATTTTAGTCCAGGCATTTAGGAAAACTTTGTTTCTGGTATGAAACAACCCAGATCTAGAAAGAAAAACAACAAAAGCTAGGGAAGCCCTCAGCATCAATCTTGGAGTCTGGCTTTGCAGAAAAATCAGCTTTTAGGGTCATGGACTCATCTGCCAGGTAGCACATCTTTTTCAACAGAATCCTCACCACAGACAGGCTTTTAGTCAAATTTGTTAAAAAAAAAAAAATCAAACAAAACAAAACAAAACCAACCCCCAAAACCATTCATGCAGGAGAAACTGTGACAAATACAAAGGCTTGTAATTTCATATCTTCCTTAAAGCAGAGGTTCTTTCATAACCCCACAGACATGAGGAATCAGGGAAATTATAGGTCTGCATTACAGAAGAAAAAATAAAAATCAGCTTGTTCCATAGAATCATTAAGGCTGGAAAAGACTTCCAAGAGCATCAGGTCCAACCTTTGACCAAATACCACCATGGCCACTAAATGGCATTGTGAAGTGCCACGTCTGCTCAGTGTTTGAACATTTCCAGGGATGGTGACTCCACCACTTCCCAAGGGAGCCTGTTCCAATACCTAACCACTCTTGCAGTGAAGAAATTTGTGCTAATTTACAGCCTGAACCTCCCTGGTGCTTGAGGCTGTTTCCCCTCGTCCTGTCACCAGCTGCCTGGGAGAAGAGCCCAGTTTGTGTGAATCAAGAGTGGCCACTCTACAGGCAAAGTATTTGGACCTAAGAATCCTACATTTAGACCATTAAGGGCAACAGTGGGGCATTGAGAGCCTTGATATAGCTACAGTTCTGCAGAATCATTCCGAATATTTGCTAGAAGTTGTGTTTTAATTCACGTTTTATTTCTTTTTCACATTTGACAAAGATGGCACTGCAAAATCTGGAGGGGAAGAGCGACTGGCCACAGTGTCCCCTCTCCAGGCTGTCGGGGCAGCCAGCAGGGAATTGCCACACTTATCCACGTCCTTATTTAACACTTCACTCGCTCTTCACACTCCTGTACACCAGATGCCAGGGCTTGCAGACAGGTCTAGCAGCAGGACTCAAGCACTCTGTGAAGGAATACAAACACCAGCTAATTAAATCTATTGTTAAAACAATTTGTTTCTCGCTGGGTCCGAGTGATCTGACAGCGTTTAAACAAGACAGGTTTCATTTCTGGGGGCAGACTGCCATCTTCACTCAGGAACTCCTCACCCCAGGCACTTTAGATTCAAAGCACAGATCAGCAAAAGGGAAACAGCAATAAAATGAAAACCCAAGGCCAAACTCTGAACTCTTCTCCAGGAGGAGTATTGTTCAGTGGGAAATTCCACGATTTAGCCAAGCAGCAGGAGCTGCTAGAATAAACAACGGCAGCAAGCAATGAGATCTTCAGCACAGACTCACCAAGGTCTATTTCCAAGGAACACCTGCCCCCAAGAGGGCACTGTGATATTGTGTATTCCTCCTGGCTTGGGCACTGGGAGATTGTTAATATATATGTCATGTCAGGGGAGCACCCACGGCCTGAACAGTGGGGCCAAGGAAAGCCATCCCTCCAGCCCATCCCTCCAGCCCAGCCCCACAGCCAGCAGGCAGGGGGAACACTTGCTTCTTCCTTCACTCTCCTGTTAGGGAAATCCACGAGCAGGAAAGAGCAAAGAGCCCAGTTTGCTGGAAAGCACAGCAGCCAATGTCATGCAAGAGGTGCTGGTGCTGATGTGAGCAGGGCTCACTCGCTCCCCACCCCAACCAGCCATCCCTTGGCAGCCGGGTGTGATAAACCTCGGTTCCCTTGGCAGTTTTCCTCCCAGGGTCACGGATAGTTTCTTGCTTGATTTCTCAGGCAGTTTCAGCTTCAAATACCATAAAGGCCTGTGCAGTGAGATGCTGGATGGAGTAAACAGATGGTGTCTGCTCAGCAAACAGACCTCCAAACCCTGTCAGCTGCCTCCAGCCTTGTTCCCAAAGTGCCTGCCTGGCCCCATCCCTCTTTGATATGCACACACCATCTATCTGGTCCAAGATCACCTCCTTCAGCCACTTAGAATGTGCCTTTAGAACCTGGCCTTGCTATCTTCACAGCTCAGAGTGAACTGTCTCATGCCTCTTGACAGCTCTGAAGCTCTCTTGGTGGAGGTTTGCATGTCTAGCCTGTCCCCTCCTTCAGTGCTCCCGGACCAACCGGCTCATCCAGGGCTAACCAGACCTGTGGGAGAAGCCACCTCAGGGATTTGTGGAGCACCTGGAAAGGTTTTACCACATGACTCCACAGCACCTCTTGAAATCAGCCACTGGTAACAGCCATACCACTTTAAAACATTTAAATGTCTGCTTCAGAGCTCTAAAACTTTGCCAGTGACTTTCCAGCCCTGTGCACCATAGGCTGCAGTAGCCTAATTACAGACCAAATTCTGCAATCCCTAATTGGCCACAAATTACTTACATAGGTGCCAGACAACTAAATCTCTTTCTGAACACATCATGCTCTCCACAGGCAGGTAAGTAAATCACAGCAAGGAGAAAAGTGTTGTTCACTTGGGATAGTTAAACACAAAATGCTTACCTGTTTTTCTAGACTATATTTGGATTTAACAGACATAACCTGCTGCGGTGAGAAAAATTGGGAGCTGAGCAGCTTTCCTCTCGACCCTCCACTTCCAGCTCCATTTCCACTAACCCAAGAGGCCCTTGCTGTGGCTTTTGAAAGCTTTGCCTTGCTTAAATCCACACCTCTCCCTCCTGTTGGACGGCCAGCCATGAGGGAGCACCAGCTAACTCAGCCTGGGGACAGACAGCAGGCACACAAACACAGACAAGCAAGTTACCAGCCATGGGAGGCATTTAATCTTTCAGCTATGAAAGAGGTGTTTTTGTGGATCCTGGAGCAACAAGGAGAGCAGAGACTGTTCCTTGCTTTCAGGTATGTGCAGCATGGAGCCCCGGTTCCTACCCATGGCTTTGTCACCAGCTGCCCAGCACCAAAGGGGACCTCAGCAGGCTGACTGGGCTCTCTCCCTGGCCTTGGGGAGGGGCAGGAAGAGCAGGCTCAGTGCTTCTGGTGACCCAGCAGCCTGTGGGTGCTGCAGAGCCCTTCCCTTTGGCCTGTGTGGGTGTCCCTGGAAGCGCTCAGGAATCGCCACTTGGAGGCCAAGTGTCTGCAGCATGGGCCAAGAGAGAAGCAGCTTCCCAGCCTTTGGAAGGGAGGTGATGGGAAGGAGCCCTCTGAACAAAGACACAGGGAGATCAACACCTCCAGCCAGGAAAGGGAGTGGTGAGCTCCGAGGCTGAACCCCATCCACTCCCCTCTCTCAAGAGGCATTCCAGATAGAAAGGAAAGCTGCTTCCCTGTGCAGCTGCCTGTCCTTTGCTCTGACGAGCCAGGCATGACCTTCCACTTACTACAAGGATGGAGGCACATGATCTCACTTTGCTTCCTCTTTCCATAACGATTTTGGTACAAAGCCTCTCAGACAGACCTGCCAAGAGAATCTTCCTGCTCCTCCAGCAACTCACTTGTCACTGCCTTCTTAACCCATTTTGTCTCTCTCTCCACTCGAGTTTTTTGCCTTCAGGTTTGAGATTCCTGGCAGGTACAGCCTGACCATGCCAGCTGCAAAATCCTCTTTGTAGAGCAGCCCATTAGCCTTCTATCTTTCATCTCCTTTGGCACCTACTGAGGCACTCGTTGCTCCAAGAGGTGGTAGTACGGCCTATTGCCATGAATCTATTCCCTCTAATGGCTTACAAGCCCATTTAATGTCCCTCACACAATTTAAATTCTAATTTTCTTGAAGAGATGTTTCTGGCACACGAGTGCTGGCCTCAGGTTTCTCTTTGGTGTCTGAACAACCTCAGTTAATCAAGTGGATATCCACAGAGCTTGCTGTTTGTTGTTGTTCCTGTCATCCTTCTGAATTTCTGGGAGACTGCACTAGTCCCACACCCAGCTTCACTAGTTTATTCAGTTTGAAAAGAGAGTAAGGGCAAGATGCGGTGGCAGACAGCTGTGAGGGTCACAGCCACTTCTGAACACCAGGGGTGCAAGGTCTCTAAACTTCTTATCTGCCAAAGGGACAAAAACCCCAACATAGCCTGAGTGTCTGAAACAGAGACTAATCCTTGAAACATGAGAGGGAGGAAAGAAGCAGCAAAACCAGCACATTGCCCTGCACAGCTTCCTGACTAGCTGTGACTTTGGTTTTCCCCCTTGTCTGCATTGCTGCTGCTGCCAGAGAGGAGCCACAGCACCATGGCCAAATTTAGGGTGCCATTCTGCAGACACACAACAATAAAAAATGCTTTTAAAAGTTGTAAAATCAAATACAGGATAAAACATAGAAAACTTATGTTTGCCCATTGCTGGCAAGAAGATCTTGGTAACTTAAGCATCTGCTGGGAAGAACTGTGGTTACCCTTTGTGCTATCTGTAATGACTTAGTACAGAAAAAATGTTAACATTGTTTTTACTTCTTGTGCAGAAGTTTGCCCATTCCCGTATTCACAGGGTGCCAAGAAATAATATCTGGTCGTGGACTTGCCACAAATTGGACACCTAGGAATTCCTTGACCAGTCTTGAACATTGCAGCCCTTGGGCAAAATATTTCTGCTTGTATGGAAATAGAGGTATTTAAAGAAATCTCAAGGGCTCTGTGCAAGTGCAGAGGTCATGCAACACATTGTATCTTACAGCCTCATGGCATAAGGTATAAAAATATGGTATGTTATGGCTTCTTGGACATCTGCATTCACAGGAGTTGTATTTTGCTACCCTTGTGCCAGCAGGACCCATGTTAGCTCAGCAGTGTCCATCACAAGTGAAATCCCTGCCCCAGAGGTGTCAGTCTGTCATCAGATCAATGGCAGGCATCTGAGACTCTCACAATCCTGCCCTCAGGGGCTGGGGGCAGTGGGTTCACAGGGAGAGGGGGAAGTTCCCAAAGCATCCCAAATCTATGGTCCTGGTTTGCCATGTGTATCTCAGCTGGGATCTCAGTGATGGCACTGAGGCAGTGCTGCCTCATGAGATTCAGCAAGAGAGCAGCCCCCTCCAAAAGGCACCACACAGGCACATTACCAGTGGGGAAAAATCTGTGGGTGATGCAGAAAGAAAAAAGTCTTTCTTGACACTGTTAGGTGTGTCATGGTCTGTGTGTTCTCCTGCAGTCAAAGGTGGCTGTACACAGTGTGTAAGGACAGAGACCTTCAACTGCATGGGCTTCCCAGCAGGGCTGACCTACTTGGTGGCCCAGCAGGAGCTGATCAGCCCTTTGGAAGAGGGATGGCCCTGCAGGAGCTGATCAGCCCTTTGGAAGAGGGATGGCCCTGCAGGAGCTGATCAGCCCCTTGTCAGAGGGGCACAGCCATGCCAACAGACCTGGAAACATCCCATAACAAAATCCCTGACAGTGAGCTCCAATAATTTATACCTCTGCAGAGCACCTCCTCCTGCTCACATGCCACACTTAACAAAGTAGTAATTGCTGCCTGATTTCTGGTTGCTCTCATTAACAAGAGAGATGGAACACATCGGTTCTACAAACACAGCTTTGATGCAAAAATGCTCTAGAAAGCACAGAAGGTGAGGGGGTTTTTGGTATATGTTGGTAGTGAGTACAGTACTAAAGTATATCAGTGTGACCAAAATATTTATACCACAGGTGGCACTACTTGAGGTGCAGGGATTTGAAAGCAAATGGGATTTTTGGGTGCATTTTTATACAGGTAAATGTTGAGCTAGCAGCCAACCAAGCAAAAATCTGTTTCTCTGGGATCTAAGGACAGTACAGAAAGCTGAGTTCAGCTATCATTCCTCCTCCTCTGCCTGGCAGTGTCCTGCCAAGCCAAACCTTCTCATCCCAGCCTCTTGCTGGCTGCCTCTGGAGCTACTTGCAGCAGTCCCAGGCCATGCTGCTGGCTGTGGGGCAGGAGCTCAGGGATGCAGGCAGTGATGCAGAGCTGCAGCCTGCAGCGTACAGGAGGGGGAGTGTTTGCTTCGATAGCTGCTGCCTCCCTGGGAAACCAGGGCTTGTTTCCCTTTCTCCTGCAAGGCCTCCCACCCCCAGGATGCTCCAGCAGCATCTGACTGCACAAGGCTTTTTCTGGGCTCCCAGGAGGGCTTACTGAGGCTGAAACTGCCCACTTCAGCCAAATTTGCAGAAAACTTCCCCAAAGTGACCTGCTGCCTCAAGCAGATGAAGAATTACCAGCAGCACAGGACTCCTCAACATTGCTCCTTACCATTGCACCTGATTTGTAGCTGCCACTTTGATTTTTCAGTGTGGACACTCCCTCTTCTGGTTATGGTATTGTAGGGGCTTCAAAGAGGCTTCCCATAAGTGAGGATTTACCTGTGGGTTTTGGGAACATGTCTGTGATGTGACTGCCCATGCCTATTTTAAAATACATTCTGAGCACCAGCCAAGCCCCTGTAGATGTCTGCATGTGTCCTGTTCAGCAGCAGTGGTATTTTCCAGAGGTGCTTTGGTAGCAAGTGGGGAAGGGAAGCCTGGTCTAAGCACTTTCCCCTCATAAAAATGCCTGCCTTGGTTCAGTTATGTTTCGCCATCTCAAAGTTCCCAGCTCCTGTGAAAGGTCCAGCTCAGACCTCTGCTGCAGTCACTGTGGTTATGATTCAAGGGCTAAACTTGTCAGGAAATCATGCGTATCCAGCAAAATGGGTTTCTGCATCTGGCCTGCTGATTGCTAGGTGGGATTTTTCTGTGTTTAGTAATGTCAGTTTCTGAACAGGGACTTGAGAAACGGCTTCTTGCTGATCCACTTCAGAAATGAGAAATCAGGGCATTTATTTGAAGGCCCAAACATGCTTGGTGGTACAACCTGGTGGTATTCCTGGTGGTATATGCCTGGCAAACATATTTCCATGGCATGTTGCATTCCCATACTTCCAACTGGCCTGTAGAAATAACATCTGAGGCGGGAAAGTGGTTTAGTTTGGATCCACAACCTCTAAGCAGACAAAACTCGACATGGTGACTGCTTTACTTGCTCTTAGCTCAGAGTAAACTCCCCTGCAGCACATACAGACCTGCGTTTGCAGCTTTGAGCTATTTTAATTTCCTCAAAGTGACTTCAGAATACTGACAAGATGGACTCACAAGAATGATTTTCTTTCGTCTTCAGCTGATCACCATTCCCTTTATAACTGACTTGCAAAATGAAACATATATTCAAAAATTAAAAATAGCATTTGGGTTGGTGTTGTGGCCCAGCCCAGCTGCCCTCTGCTCAATTTGACTGCCACATTATGGCCACTAAAACAAACTAAAACCTTTTAAAATCCAAGTTACAGAAGGTCTCTGAAGGATCTCAGGCCTCACTTCTCTGTAAATCTCCAAAATATCATTTGATAAAAACAGGTAAAGAGCAATTCCAAGCTCAAGAAACCAAAAAGCTGTTTTTTTCCTGAAAGAGGCATTTAAAGTTCCCCGTCTGCCCCACAAAATGTCACAAAAGCCTCCCTAGTGATATAATAGCTCTGTGCATCATCACCCAAGAGGTCAATATTTATAGCCAGCCAAGGTGGTTCACAGTTAGGGCCAGTAGAAGTCACTCCTTTGTACTACTCCGTGTAGTTTGGATTTTAGTGTAACTAATACCCTGCAGAAAACTGGTATAAGTACCCAGATGGGTCCCTGACCCCAGAAAGCTGACATTTAAACTTTCATCAATACAGCCCTATGTTGAGAACTCAAGTGAGGAGGCTAAAAGTGTAAAAACTCCAAAATACCCAGCCCCAGCAGAGTTGTCCCCTGTTTGTGCAGGCATGCCAGGGGCACCCATGGGCAGAGGGGACCCCCAGAGGCCCACGTTACCTCACAGAGGAGATGTGGCACACAGCGTTCCACCCATCACAATGCCCAGGTGGTGTGTGGAAGCAAGGGTTGCCATAGGTGAAGCTGAGCAGCAGCCATGGAGGAGACATTACAGCTTCCCAATGCTGAAGCAGGAGAAGACCATCCTGCAGCAGGAGAAGACCATCCTGCAGCAGGAGAAGACCATCCTGCAGCAGAAGTATTCGATCCTGGAGCAGAAGAATTCCATCCTGGAGCAGAAGAATACCATCCTGGAGCAGAAGAATTCCATCCTGGAGCAGAAGAATTCCATCCTGGAGCAGAAGACCAGCTCCAGCCAGGCTCACCGGAACCAGAGATCATGCCAAAAAGATCACCGAGCATGACACCAAAGTCCGATGGAGACAGGGTACTCATCGAGCTGGGCTACAGGCTGGGCCAGACGCTAGGGGAGGGCAGCTTCTCCAAGGTGAAAGCAGCCACCTCCAGCAGACACAAGGGGCCCCTGGCTGTCAAGGTGGTGGACCGAGCGCGAGCGTCCCGAGCCGTGGTGTTCAAGTTCCTGCCCCGGGAGCTCTCCATCGTGCGCAGGATCCAGCACCCCAACATCGTGCGCGTCTTCGAGCTCATCGAGGTCTGCAACAGGAAGCTGTACATCGTGATGGAGGCCATGGACACCACCCTGCTGCAGCTGCTGGAGAGCCTGGGGAAGCTGCCCTGCGCCCCCAACGCCCGGGACATCTTCGTGCAGGTGGTGAGGGCTGTGCGCTACCTGCACGACCGCAACCTGGTGCACCGGGACCTCAAGTGCGAGAACGTGCTGCTCTCGGCCGACGGCCGCCGCGCCAAGATCAGCGACTTCGGCTTCAGCAAGGAGCTCAAGGGCTACCCGGACCTGAGCACCACCTTCTGCGGGACCGCCGCCTTCGCCTCCCCCGAGGTGCTCATGGGCATCCCCTACGACGCCAAGAAGTACGACATTTGGAGCCTGGGGGTGATGCTCTACATGATGGTGGTGGGCAACGTTCCCTTCGATGATAGCAACGTGCAGAGCATGCCGCAGCTGCAGAAGAAGGGGGTGATGTACCCAGAGGGGCTGCCCCCGCTGCCGGAGCCCTGCCAAGCCCTCATCACCCAGCTGCTGCAGTACACCCCATCCTCCCGGCCCGGCGCGGGGCAGGTGGCCAAGAACCGCTGGCTCAATGGGGACATCTGAAGGAGACAGCCCTCCCCGAAGATTCTGGGAGAGCATTTTGGTGAAATAAATGCTGTCATGAAAAAGCACCTCTGAGGTTTGTTGATTATTTCGAGGCCCAGGGGTGCCTGTGTGTGCAGCTGATTGAACTTCAGGCACCGGCAAGGCCATGTGCTCTCAGGGGGCGGTCACATCCCAAAACTGCAGTGGGAGCCTGCTGCAGGCTGGGTTTTGAGACACAGCAGCCATGCAGCGTTGACAGGGCAGGGCGGTGAGGTGCAGCAGCACAGCCCATCATGATTCCTGCTCCCTAGAACTCCAAAATTCTGGCACAGCCACTCCAGTCTGCTCCTCCCCACCCTCTGCTGCTGCATGCACGGGGGCTATGGTAGGAGAGCTGCCCTTACAGGAGTCTTGGCTTCTCCTCAGCCTTGTTCACCACCAAACTATATTTGAGCAGGTGGCAGGGGAGAATCCGTGGTCCTACAAATCACTGCTGCTGAGAAAATGTCACATTTTTTTGTGTGCCACTCTTTAGGTCTCACAGTGATACCCACAGCCCAAAATCACACCAGGATTTTTGCAGGCAGCTGGCAGCATTACCCAGCCAAAAGTTTTGGTGTGGCTGTGAGATCCACACCTTACATGGAACATCTTTCAGATATTTGTTCTCAGCAATGTTTGAAATGTCTGCCAAAAGACACTTGATGAGAAATGGCACTGGCTGTGGAGAACCTGAAATGGAAAAGTGATAAAGGTATAAAAGAGAAGCGCTTTGCTAACTCCTGCTGACCAGCTTCAGTGTGGAAAATTACCAATTACTCTTAATGCAACCTCCAAAATCCTTTGTGGGTCCTTATGGGCAAGCCCCATTTTCAAGGGTTAATAATTAAAGGTAGGAGCTGGCATCTGAAATGTGCTTTCACGAGACATTTCAACCCACTCTGAACAATC
Organism: Cisticola juncidis; assembly: GCA_013400215.1. Taxonomy (NCBI): domain Eukaryota; kingdom Metazoa; phylum Chordata; class Aves; order Passeriformes; family Cisticolidae; genus Cisticola; species Cisticola juncidis. The sequence continues at coordinate 723,976 of VXBR01000802.1, forward strand.
TCCAGCTCCCACTGGAACTGCAGTCTAAGAGGAAATGTCCAGTTGGGTGGTTTGATGGTGATGGTGCAGCACGGGCCGTGGCCAGACCGTGTCTGACACGAACAAACCCATGCACGTGGCTCTGCTGGAGGAGGTGGAAACACCTTTCCCAAACCAAACATTTTGGGTCTATTTAAAGCAGTGGTTTAAGTAGAACAAGATGTGGCAGCAGAGCCAGCCCAAGGCTTTTCAGCATGCAGGCTACTGGGAATTTTGCCACCCCCAGAATGAAGATTTATTTTGTTCTTCTTGCAGCTGCAAAATAGAACTTGCAGCAGCAAAGTCTGAAGTGGGCAGAGGAACGGGATACAAGGGTGTCTTGTGGCATCCAGGGCTGTGGAAACAGGCTTGGGAAGGATCAGGAAGGGGATGGAAAAGAAGGGGAGAAGTCATAAGGAGTTGAAGCAAGGAGGTGGGCTTCAGGGTAGTGAAATTTTCAGCAAGGCTCGATTCTTCTTTTTCTTTTCGCCTTCCAACCACCCTGTCAGTCTCATCCCAATCCATGCCCCAGGACATCCAAGTACCCGTCCATCTCCATCTACTGACTCCCTCCAGCCCTTGCTTGCATCCAGGTACCTCTCCTGGTACAACCTGGGAAGCACAAACCTGGTGCTGCTGTGTTGCCTCTCCTTTTGCTCTATCTTAATCTTCTTTCCTTAAAGGACAAAGCTAACACAATGGGAGTCATTCTAAAATCCAGAACCTATTAATCTCCCCTCAGCACCACATTCTCCTAAACGGTTGCATCTGTTGAGGACATGAGCTGGGAGGGATGACTAATGTTTTGTGAGGCTGTACCCCCTTGGGTGGCTTGGGAAAGCAGCTGGGGTTCAAGTGGGGAGAGGTTTGAACGAGCCACAGGAGGCTCCGCAGGCTGCCCACGGCCCTTGCCCTCTGCAGACAGATGGTGATCTCCCAGGGCCAGCACTAACGACCTCAGAGCAGTCCCCAGGCTGTGAAAATAGTCCATTACACGTCTAATTATGCAAATTGAAAATAAAAATCACAATTAAAGACCCTGAGCCAATTCTTATCTAATTTGCATCAGTGACATGTCAGTTTTGAAGGAGGGCAGGAGCAGAGGCTTTGAGCAGGAGGAGGCTGAGGCTCACAGCTCTGCCAGCACCCCTGCCCTCCAGAGGCCTCTGTATGTGTTAAGCCTGCTGCTTCCCTAAGCTTATTTCCTCCTCAGGAGGGTAGAAGCTTTTAACCTTTAACTTTTCAAGCCTTTCTGGGAGGCACACAGTCGATGGGAGTGCCCCTTCCCTGACTGCTGGCAGATGAGCCCTGCTATCCTGGCCATGGAGCACAGTGCCCCGTGTTTATGGGACAGCCCTTGGACTGAAGCGTGTGCTGGAGGCAGGAGCAGCCACACTGGGTTACCAGTGTCCTGATCAGTGCCACCAGACTGGGTTACCAGTGTCCTGATCAGTGCCACCACACTGGGTTACCAGTGTCCTGATCAGTGCCACCAGACTGGGTTACCAGTGTCCTGATCAGTGCCACCACACTGGGTTACCAGTGTCCTGATCAGTGCCACCAGACTCGCCCTGCAGCGTGACTCTGTCCTCCCCAGGCTGTGTGGAACGTCCTTGTGCAGCACAATCTGGAAATGAAAGATCCTGTGTCATACTAGCCCTGAATAAATAACTTTCCATGGGGGACCTGACCACCAAGCAATCTGATCTCCAAGGATCAGAAGGGGAATGTTCAGGGCCTGTATGAGGCAGCTGTATGCTGTGCCAGCTCCTGGCTCCTGTTGGCTCATTGCATGGTGTGAGCATTACCCCATTCACAGCCCTCTGCTGGCTGTCCTGGTGCCCTGTATCACCCACGGGCTCACTGGAAGTTGTTTCACATTTTTAGGTGTTTCTTGAAATCACTTAGAGGGACTCTTAAACGGACATTCAGCAGAAAGAGTGTTTAGTGTTTTCTGGAGATCATCTTGAAGCAATTTTACCCCATTTAATCTCAAAAGAGCATTATAAATTTTAAAGACGTCTCCCAGACCTTTAGTATAGCTCTCCTCCAGCTGCTCTTTTGTCCATGTTCTGCATCACTTTGCCTGAGATCCAGCCTTTATTTCAGGCAAGTGAAAGGAAGGGAGATAATCCACTGCACACTGACATTAAAGCTCCCTTTTCAGCTAAGCAGAATTTGCTTTCAAGATTTTAGGCCACAGCTGATGTGTCTGATAAGCTTCAGGACTCAGCTATTTAAAAGTCCACACATTACCAAACTCTGGAGATGAGTACATTCATGACTGGTGGGAAAACACTGCCAGCAATCAAACACCTCTGGCAGTGCTGAGGCAGCTCAGGGCTGCCTCTCCTGGGCTCTCCATCGCTGCCTGCAGCCCCGCCAGGCTCCCTGACCTGTGCCCATTGCCCAGGTGTGGGCCTGACATTGGTCTGAATTTAGGCTCTGCCAGTGTCTGTGTGAACGGCAGATGAGCAACTTTCTCATGTTAGCCTGAGAAATCTAAAGGAGAAATTCAAACAAACCTTGGGAAGTGAGAAACCATCCACAGGTGGTGTTTTTCCAACATGCTTACTGGAAAGAAATGTTTACTAAAGGGTGTAGACAGTGAATAACCAATCAAATAACCAAAGACTCTATAAAAGTAGAATTTAGAAGAATAAAGTTTTGCTCTCATCTTTACCATCATGGAGAGTCATGCTGTTATTTCTGTGCTGTCTGAAAACCATAAAAACACCCGGGGCAGCAGCACGCCGGGCAGGAGCTGCACCTGTGTGACCTGGCCTCACTGCAGAGCCAGAGCTTCCAGCAGGCAATTGAGCCAGCCCAGCCCTGAATACATTAACCTTTCCATAACTGCAGCCTTCAGTGCCAGCAGCCTTCTCTCCAGTGACCTGGAATCTCCCTGGCCCTTTTCTGGACCTCGCTGCACCAAGTTGTGCATCTCCGCGGCTTTGTGTCAACCCTTCTGCAGCTGAAAATCTCTTATTCTCTCTTTTCATCATCTCTACAGGTCTCTACACTTAGTTGTCTGCCAGAAGAGATATGGAGGGAGAAGGGGAGCAAACTTCCTGTCTTGGGCCTTTTGGTTATATTAAGCATAATAAAAAAATCTAACAAAAGGTTCTCACCAAAGAACAGGATCCAGGGGGTCTTTGTGCACGTAACTTTCCTTGCAAATAAGAGGCTTTCTATTAATAATATTTTCGTTTTCACAGCACCTAGCAAACATTAATCCTTGCTCTTGCACTAAGTGGTAAATATTGTTCTCCCTGTGCTACAGTGCAGAGGCTAAGGGGCTTACCTCAGGCCAAAGGGATTTCATTTTACATTACAGTTCAAAACTTCCCTGGCCACTCATCCTCTGGCCAGATCATGATTCTGTCTTCAAGCAGTAATAAATTCAACAATATTTGATGGTCTGGAAAGACATATGACTTTCCTCTCCAAAACAGCTTCCAGGTCAACTCCATTTTACCTCGTAAATGAATGAAAGGAAGTAGACTACAAACACAGATGGGTGGAGTTTCTTTCCCACATTCTGAATAAGGGACCCAAATTTCCTAACTGGATTTAACAGCCCTTTGCAAGAGCCAAGGTGGCACTCACACCACAGGATGTGACACAGGCACAGGCTGCCCTCAGCTGGGGCATCTCAGTCCTTGAAGATTTCCAAAGGCCAGTGAGGCAAAGTCCCTGCTCTGATCTCAGAGTTGGCCTGCCTTGAGCAGCACGTTGGGCTGGAGATCTCCAGCCGCCCTCCTGCATTAATTACCCTGTGATCCCACAAACACAATGTTTTGTGCTACAAGCTTACATAAATTCTTTGTTTCAGAGACACAGACTTCTCCATCAGTTTGACTGCAAGGGTGATAAATAACTGTATTTTCTAAACCCATTAAAAAAGGGAAAGAAAGCAGTGCCTCCATCTGCTAATTACTTTTTGGATATTACTGCTCTTACAGGAGGCAACATGACATAGGGACCTGAGTGTGGCTGTTAAATGTTTCTCTTTGAAGTTAAAGAGCCACACAAGGGTGGGTGGGGTGTCTGTGCTCCTTCATTCCTTCTCACGTTATTTTCAGCCACAGCAGCAACCAGCAGATTCCCTGAAAGACATTTGTGGTGTTATTTCTCCCTCTCAGCTGGCAGATGTTCATTATATTCAGGTAGCACCTAAATGTCACAGGAGCCCTATTGGGACAGATCCTGCATACAGGTGTCATTTTTTACTGATCATGTCTTCCTCAGAAGATCTTACTTCATAAATGAGAGGCACTTGGTCACAGGAGGGAGCCTTCTCTTGGACTGTGCAATCTGTAGGTGTTCTCACAAAGAGCAGAGTGAGACACCACAGGACTGTTTGACTCATGCACTACTGAGAATCAGAGAGGCATTTCTGAGCAGCACAGCTCAGTGTGGTTAACAGTACAAGTAATTCTTGAGGGGGAAAAGGAAAAAAAAATAAAAGGAAACTAATTAAATGCCTCTTAGCAGACCCATTTAACACCAACATTGTGACAAGGTCATTGGCCACAGCATCAGCAGAGTCAGGGTCACAGACCACCTTGTACCCTCCCAGGGATATATTTACAGAGAAGCTGGATCTCACCAAATGCTGAGAGTTCTCAAGTCCCACTAAACTATTTTAAAGTAAATAGTAGCTGAGGGGACTGAGCACCTCCAAACAAGCCCTTCAGAAATCCCTGACCATCTCTCCTCCATGTGGTCACTTTGCTTATTCTCCATGTACTGTAGCAATCCACTGGAACTGTAACTGGCAGCACCATTTTGTCTGAATGCTCTGCACAGCACTGTCATATCATTACATTCTCTAGAGAAACATGCCCTTTCCATTAAAACCTTCATTAAAAATACATATGGAGCATTCACTGCAGCTGGCTTGGTTTAGTGCAACCTCAGACCTCAGCATGCCCAGCCTGAAGGTTGGTAAGATGTTGGAGTTCCTCCACAGGTACATGGTGGGATTTGGAGGGTGGGAGCAAACTGGAGTTTGCCAAGAGGAGAGGCAGGATCTGTGCAGCACATGGGCTGCCACCTCCTCCTGGCAGAGCAAGAGACAGCCCAGGGGACACCAACACACCAGACAACATTCTCATTAATTACAAGCAAAAACCCCCAAAATACACATTAATGTCTCAAAAATAATGATAATCCTTGGCTTCTTATTTGCATGTTCATTAGCATGTTAATAGAATACCTATTATGGAAGAGCTAAACCACACAGTCATGCACATATGCACCCAATCATTTATGACAACAACAGCTTCCCTTCTATTCGACATATTTCTCCCCATCCAGAAAATGGTTCAAGCTGCAACATCCAGGGCAAGCTGTAATTGACAAATAAATCTTGAGGAAAGCAATTTTGCTTTCTGTGCATTACACAGCCAATTATCTTTTCCAATATCTATTTATTTATTGGTGATGGAGCCAGGGAATTGCTGGAAGAAGGACCCACACAAGGCTTGCACCTACTGGCAAGCTTCACATAAAAACACATCAGTGTTCAAATAAACACACAGACATTCAGATAAATAGGGGGAGAAATGTCAAAAGTGAGTCCCAGCAAACAACAGATCCACAAACCATTATGTCCATGTGGGAGTAAACTACTACTGGTGAAGGAAGCACCCAGGGGTGTCCCAGACCCTGGCAGGGACATAGCTCCTAATCCCAAGAAGGGAGGATGGCAAATGATGGGCAGAGGGAGGGACAGCAGTGGTGGCAGAGGGGGGTGCAGGGCTCAGCCAGCCTGGGTGAGCAGCACAGTCACTGAGGTACTTCTTGAGCTGATCACACAACAGTTTCTGACTCAGCAGCACAGTCAACTATGCAGGTGTGAGTGCAAGATACTGTTGAGGGCAGGTAGAGAACTCCAGTGGAGACTGCAGCCTTTCCTGCAGCCAGCACCTCCTGCATTTCGTCTTCATTACAGAGAAAGCACAGCCAGTTTTCTGCCTTTTGTTAGACTATTTCAGGCAGTGTCTGGTGGGAGACAGTCATGGAGAGATCTGTGCTGGTGGTTTTGGGACAGAGAACCAGTCTGTCAGCAGAAATCTTTTACAAATGCTATTCTCAATACATCATGCAGGATCTAAACTTTGGACCAACACCTCAGCACAAACTTAATTTCATTACGAAACTGGAGCCTTTCATATTTTGGCTGCAACACTCCTAAAACATTTGTGTTTTTCCTTGCACCCCACTCCATTTCTTTGGTTTTACTCTACCCCTGAATTTTCTGCACGCCTCAGATTTTTATGTGGGGGAGGAATAGCACTGCAGATGCTTCATTTACAAAGCTCCAGAGTAGTCAGGGAGGGCACAAAAATGGGCATCAGCTGGTGGTGACCTGCCTGACAACAGGGGAGCAGCAGAGGTCTGGGTGAGCAGGTTGGTGGGAGAGTGAAATATTCCATTGAACAAAAAGCATCAGAGAAGAGTTTGGCACGTAGGGTCAGGACTTCAGCCGAGTGCGTGTGTTAAAACGCTGATGACCTCAGTTATGAGCTCTGCTGGAAGCCCAAACATTGTCAGTCTCCAGAAAAAATGGTCAGAAAAAACAAATCACTATGTTGAGCTGTGGTGAAAATCATCACCCATGGAAAGATCATCACAATGCATCACTTAGGCAAGCCTATATTTGCAAGAGCTTTCCCTAAATCTATTTGCACAAAAATTTTAACTGTACATGCCTGCAGATCTGCAATTCATGCCAGAACAGAACAGGATCTATAGCTAATTCCAGTATCAGAGAAATCAGCACTCAGAAGGGTAGTTTTTGTAATGGTGACATTTTTCCAGTAGTAGACAGACTCGGGTCACTTGTATGTATTTAGCATCCATCAACTGATAAGGACTGTTCTGGCTAGCAAAGCACACACTGTCTCACTCTGGGCACTCCAAACATTTCCACATCTTTGTCATAACCCATGGCTTTTATCCCCTCTGCCACCAGAAATGGAATTCACTACTGCAGCATAAGCAGCCTGTAGCAAATCTCCTCTCACCACCAAAACCCCCACTTAGACTGATGAAACTACCAAGTTCTCAAGAGACCTGCCCTCACCAAGCACTCCTGGGGCAGTCACTGACCTCAAGCCTTCAGCTTCAGGGAGAATGCACAGAGCACCAAACCCTGGCATGGTGCTCTCCCTGGCTGCCCATGCACTGAGGATGGAAGGTCAGGATTGCACCTTGCAGTGCCACAAGTGGACCAGTGGGAAAGGAACCAGTGATGACATAGGCCAGGCATGGCCAGAAGACTGCTGCTGGCCAGGGTGGGCTGTTGGGGTGAAGATTTCAGCAACAAGTGTCCTGTGAGCCAGCTTTCCCAGCAGTTTAAGAAAAATGCCCTACAAAGACAAACCTGCAACAACCCACGGTACCAGGTACGAGGTCCATGGAGTGTGGGAGACCTCTCTCCATGGTGCAGGCTGGGGATCAGTTCAGCTGCTGCTGGGGAGGCTGGAAGCATGGCTGCCTTGAGCTCATAAGAAGAGGAAGGGTCATAAGGAAAAAGCCCGGAGACCCACAGAAGGCTGAGGAACATGCACGCACAGAAAAAGAGCACATTGTGTCCAAAGAAAGTTCAACAACTTTCCCAGCTCATTGGATTGTGGGAACTTTGCATTTCCAGGGAATAACTATGCTATTTTCAGCATTTTTATTATTCAATTTGTCACAGGCTGTCTCAGGAGACTATCAACAATCAGTTTCGAGCAGCATCTGACCACAAACACTTCTCCACATGTGATTTAGAACATCTGGAACGAAGGAGTCAGCTTTCAAAGCATGCCAGCGCTGAGCTGCCTCTCCACATTTGTTCTCCTTCCTTCCATCATCACAGCACTGTCAGACTGTGTGGAAAGCGGGCTGGAGGAGCCAAGTTTGGAGCCCTGACAGCGCATCCCTGCTCGTGTTTGCCATGAGCGCATGGGGAGAGCGGGCACCGCCTGCTTTGAGGCAGGGCACAGCCAGGGACCGCTGGTGGCGCATTCCCCGCATCGCTGGGCTGCAGTGATTTAAACTCGCATTCCCTGGGGACAGGAGATGTGATCCTTGGTCTGGAGGCGGGCCAGCCTGGGGACTGATGCCAAAGTTGCTCACGGGGTATTGCAGCCACGGAGCCGAAAAGGGGTGCGTGCTTTGCCAGCCGTACACACCAGCTCTCTGATTAGTGCAATAATTTCCTCAGAAACCCAGAGCAGCCTTTCCACCAGAGCTATCTGGCAGGTAAATTGTAAATTAGCAAAGCAGCTCTTCAGCAAGCCTGAGGAGGGAATGGGAACGTATGAAAAAGGAATCCAGGCAAATAGCAGAGGAAATGACATTATGATCCCAGCTGGAAGCTCTGTAATGAACTGCTTGGTGTCTGCACAGAAAACTTACATGAGAATGGGGAGATGTCCTGGGCCCCAGAAAGCCGATGAGAATTTTGTCATTATCTGGGAGGGGGAGGTTTCGCACAGTCGTTAATTTTGTGTCCATCCCTAATTTCCTGCAGTGACACAGGAGGCTGCATCCACAGCCCTGCTGCCCTGCACGTGTGCTGCTGCTCCAGCACTCCCCAGCCCAGGGCCAAACCCGGGTCTGCTTTGTAACAAAGTCAGCACCAGGGCACAGAAGGGCTCTGAACCGTGCTTTGAGAGGGTGACACTGCAGCAGGAACCGCATCCACCGCTTCCTCTCCTCGCTGTGGAAAAATTCAGGGACCTGTGTCTGTCTAAAGTTAGAAAAGCTGGGATTTTGACACACAGTGGCTTCTGAGAGAGCTTGTGACGTCCCTGACACCTGCCATGGCTGCAGAAAGCACAACTGCCACCCCAGTGCATGGCTGTGCATCCCACCCAAGCCAGAGTCACAGATCCCCACGTCCTCTCCCCTGTCCCACCCTGTGGGGCTGCACAGGGACCTGTGTTCCCCAGGGAGCTCCTGTCACTGGGTGACTTCTCAGCCCTTGCAGCCCAAGGTCCTGGCTCACTGCAGGGTCCAGGAAGGACCAGACCAGGGTTTTACAATGACAGGGAATGTGGGTTTAGCTCATGCTGAAATGTGAAACCGCAGCCTCAGTCTTACTTTTCCAGCCATTTCTAGGAAAGAAATAGCTATAAATACAGGGCTCATTTCTAGTTGCTAGGATCCATTTTGTTTCTTCTTTTTTCCAAGACTGAGAATGGTTTTCAACTCCATTAGTAGCCAGCTCACTCAAAAAAGAAGCAAAAATGTGTCAAATTACCTTTTCTTCAGAAGGAAAGAAATGCATCCTTAGAGTCACAGTGACCTTTATGCCATATTGCAAGTACAACAATCCAAGAAAAGAAGAGCAAAGAAACTCATCTTGAAGTGTGATTTCCACAAGAGCCAAGGCACAATCTTCAAGGAACAATGTAGCAACATCCCTTAGATGGTGAGAAGTTGCATCCAGTGGATGTGCCAGGTGGGAGACGTCCACATTCCCTGCACATTTTTATTTCTTTGAAGCAGGTATGTTCACACACTCAGTTGAGGACACCAAAAGCAGTTTCCCAGGAACTGCAGGGACAGTGTTTCCTCAGTGCTGCACTGCCACCAAACACATTTCCCACTGATTCAAATTCCTGTTGGCATTGAACTGAGCAGTGGCACACTCCAAAAGCTGCCTGACAGACCTCACGAGCTCCCTGGGAGGCACCAGTACAGATGGCTGCTGACCTGGTACATGGGCTTTGGAGCCCAGAGCGAAGAGACAAAGCAGCTAAACCCTGGTGGCTGCACTTTAGCAGTCACTGAAAGCTTCTGATGCTTGGCAGCTCATGCACCTTTTCCAAGTGCCTCTTACCCTTACCCTGCTTTGGATTTGCTTTTCTTTCTAAGAGAATTCCATGCCCTTCCTTTCATCAGATTCTAGAAAATTCCATGCAAGTCTGACTTGGAGAGACAGGCAGATGTTTCAAGCAAAAGGGAACTGTAGAGCACACTGGGGCAATGTGAAGAAAAGGAATATCTGGGAGTACAAAACATGAGGAGAATACCACAAAGACAAGGGAAAGCCTCCTAATAACACCATAGATCAGGACTAGCACAGTAACCAAAAATACATCAAGCCCTGGCTGGAGGTAGCCCCCACCCATGGCATTCCAGGATCTAACAGAGGGGAAGGATGCTCTCCTCTCTTTGAAAAGGTTTTCCTCATCCTCTTTGTACAGAAAAACATGAAGACAGTCACACTGGACAGTCACACTGAGCAATCTCATGTAGTTCAAGTCCTGCTCATCAAAATCGGGATTGCACTAGGGATCTTTAATGGTCAGACTGTTCTGTGAGTCTGTGGGACTGAAACTTGAAGCATAGAATGGCCCACAGTCCTCATATTCCTTTTGCAGTTTGTTGTCTTGTTGGCTTGTTTGTTTCACACTGAGAAATCCTGCCTCCTTCTCCAGTAGGAAAAAAACCCAGCCAGGCAGGATCAAAGCCCACATCCCTGGAGCCAATCATGTGCAGGACAGCAGGTCAGATCAACACTACAGTTTCTAAATAGTGTTCAAATAAAGGGTCAAGGAGAACATCTTTGTCCCAGTAATGATCTGGAAACATTCACACACTTATATTGCTATAGGTTTGCTATTTGTTTAGAAAAAAATGCCCTTTTTCTTTATCAGAAATAGGTGACTTTTTTTTTTTTTTTTAGTCATCCCCAGAACAGTTCATAAAAACTCAGGAACCATCACAAGATCCATATGATTGTAAGTTTGTGACGTAATGAAAATCTAAGATCTTCCACTGCAACCTCAGCCACAACTTTTGGACTTTAATTTTTAATAACAAACAGCTTATGGAGAATTCAATCAGACAGAATTGCTCTGAACACTTCCAATTTGAGTCTTTGTGTTTAAACTTATGCAAGATCCCTTCCCATAGCTATACAGCATGCTAGCAAGTAAAGAGATACCTGAGTTATTCTCAGCTATTTAATGCTCCTTTGCATCAGTTAAAAATGAGTTCCCTCCTTCTGGCATCACAGTTTGAAACTGCCTATTTGATATTCTGATGGATTCATTTTTTCCAGCTACGAGAAGCACGCACAGCAACCTTGAAGGCTTCGTGTGGTGAATCAAACCAGCAGAGACTCATCACAACAGCACTTGGAGGAGATCTCTTAACAGGAAGAGACAGAGCACACAGCAACAGCAGCTTTTCATGTCTCAGGCTTCAGGTTTGCTTTTTGTCAAGAGTTTTGGGGAACACCGGCGATGCCATAGAGCTAACATGGTAACTCGAAAGGGAACAAAGCATCTTTCATTAAAAACAGCTCTTGGTTAGAAGGGAAATAAAACATTTCCTGCATGTTCAGCTGCAAGCAAGGTGCCAAGATGCAGTAGTAGATAATGGAATAACCTAAAAGAATACATTGTTGCTGTATCCTGGAGATATTTGCCTCCCTTTATCACTGCAGGAGGAAATCAGATCGTGATGTCAGCCAGAGCAGGAAACATCATCCAGCATCTCTAGGACCACCCAGGATCAAGATAGCGGTGGGGAAGGAATTCCTAATGTGCAGAAGGGACATTGCCAGGCCAGTAAAAATCCTCATTCATTGTGGCAAAACCCACCATGTCCCACCTTCCAAGAAGAGCCTAAAGGCATTTCTTGTGTCAGAGGGTAAAGGTGAATGTGGGCAGTGAAGTCCCAGGCTCCTATAGAAGGATTCCCTGAAGATCCCCAGCACTTGGCCATGTTTCCAGAGAAGAAAATTCTCTGGCCACAAGAATATTTAGTTGACTGGGGTTTTTTTTGGTTTTTTTTCCTTTTTGGTGGTTTTGTTTGTTTGTTTGTTTGGTTTTTTTTGGTTTTGGGGTTTTTTTTAATGCTTGGAGACTATAAACAGTAAAATGTGGCACAGCAAAGAGATCCTTACCTTGGGCTAAATACAGGGTGCAGCCTTGAAAAACAGTTGAATTGTTAAGAAAAGAGATTCAGATTCATTGAGTTTTCATTCACATATAAAGGCTTTTTTGCCTCATATTTCATAATTTTGCCTAGTGAGTTCACAGCTACATGTCAATTGTTTAAAGATTTAAAATGACGGAGAGAGACAATCTTTTTCTTAATAGTTTTAGAACTCAATTTCATCAATTGTTTATAATCCAAGTTAACTCCATGGTCTCAGACTGTCCTAACTCTCATTTTGAGGTAAAGTCTGAACACTCAATTCATCCAAGGGTGGAAGGGAACAGAAGCAGAACTGATTCTAGCTGATAATGAGATTAATTGATATCAGAATCCCAATTCTTTAAATAGCACTAGTTTACTGTAGAGAAACGCAGACAGACATAAAATAGTGATGCATTTACTTAAACCCAACAAATTCATAGGAGTACTTTTTTCCTCTTTGCATTCCAGCTAATTTTTTCAAACTGCCCAATGCAGATCTTCCCCAACCTTTGTAAACACACATTTCCACAATTACTACCAGCAACTGTGAATTCACCACAATCCTCTCTCCACCCTCCCTCAGGAGCACAGGGAAAGGCAGAGCTCTGGGGCTGCTGAGGGAGTGCTGTGGGCAGAGTCACCCTGTGAGACAGAACGTGGCAGTCCTGGGCAGTGTCTGTACAGTCTGTGCTTAAAGCAGCCACTGCTCACACCTACTGCTCAGTATTTCAGCAGAAGCAAGTTCTGCTCTGCCAATTAACTTTTTTTTTTTTTCCATGCACTAAACCTCCCTTACCTTCAAGTCCAGGAGGAAACACTCCAGTGAGTCAGAACATGGAAAGTCTCACTGTAAGTGGGACTGACACGTGAATGGTGTTCTCTTTGAGGAGAATGTCACTGCCTCAATTAAGTCTCCTGAAGCTCCTGAGCAGGTCCCACAACTGCAGGCAGACAGGTCTGCAGTGCAAATCCCCAAATCCTGTGCTGGAATGGCTGCAAGATCACACTACATGACAACAACCTTTGGCTGCATTGCAACTGGAAGGCCGTGGGACAGTACCAAGCACGTACTTTAAACCACTTGACTAAAAGCAGTATCCAGAAAATTTTGATCACTTTGCTGGGTTTTACAAAAATTGGCAAACAATTGTCCCTCCCACTTATGGTCATATGTTTGTGTAAGCTAAAGAACTCTACAATAAGGAGGGAAGTGAGATTGGAGGGGTCAGAACTCATTTGTTGGTCTTACTAGAGATTCCCTCAAACTCACACTGCTTTATATTGGTGTAAGTGGTCAGCAGGATTGTTGGGAAGTTCTAATGCCCAAAGCAGCACAAGTGTGCCTCTCCCATCACCATCACACTACAGAGCAAGCCTTTAAAAATAACCACAACCATTTCCTACAGAATATGGAAAATATGTTGTTCTTTGAGATTAAGGATCTAAAAGCTTAAGAATTAACAGTGACATTTACGCAGACTGGGGAAAATTTTCTCATTTCACATAAAATTTTTGAATTCAGTCTTCATCTTTTCCCCCAGAAATGTATAGAAAAAGGCTTACATTTTGGCAAAACAAATTAAAACTGAATATGCTTTTCCTAATTTTATATTTTAGTTTCTTCTATAATTTGTATGGTGAACAAAAATATTAAAAAAATAGGGATAGAATTGTTAAGCACAAAAAGAGAGAAACAGATCAGAGGATATAACGTGGAATATGATAGGCCTGGGGCGCAAAGCCATTTTTAAAAATCGGGTTTAACTGGCCATAATGCTGTTCTCAGGCAATTAGTCTGAAGCCTAATGCTAGAAAAGTTGAGTTTGTAGAATTTTCAGCAAAAATTATGATGGGGAAAGGACTGAAAAATGTTACTGTGGATCACTGAGGATGCCTCTAAAGGAATCACAAACAAAATAAAAATTTCTTCTTCAAGTCACACACCAGTGTTATGCCTAATTAATCTTAAAACCAGTCACCTGCTCTTTTTGCAGTAAGAAAGATACAGATATAGAGAAAATATAGGTCTACGAACAGAATTTTATTTGATTCTAGAAAGCATCATGCATCAAAAATTTTTCTTAATGATCCTTGCCCAGCTTTGAGATGAAAGAACAGCATTTACAAAGTCAAAGGATGCAAAAGTAAGGTTAGCACCATAGGAGGAATACTCTTCTCTTTACAACTCCATTTGACAGACAGTGATAAAAGAAAACAGAAGAAAAGGAAAAAATAAAAAAAGCGCTAGGTGGTTAGGTGACCTTGCATTTTTATTTTCACCATCCAAGATACTTAAATCTAAACATCAGGATACCATGGCTCTCCTAGTCATATCTAGTAATTCATGTTCAGAAAAACTTGCTCTGTACACTGAGAAGCATTTAAGAGTCAAAAGATAATTGTCACAAGTACCAGCTAATGTGCAAGGTAGAAATTGTAGAAGTCCAGAAACAGAAAGGAAACCAAGGTGAGGAGTTTGTCCCTCTTCCAGTCCTTTGCAGGTATGGCTACTATGACTTGCTGCAAAGATCAGAGAAATACAAGGGATGTGTGCTGGAGCTGGCTGGGATGGGACAAATACCTTCATTTCATGGGCCAAATATTCAGAAGTTCTTAATCCAAACTCTCCCATTTCTTACCTGCAAGCAACTACAGAATTAGATCAGTTTTCAGATATTTGTTTTCCTTACTTTTTTATTAATTTTCAACATTTTCTCCCTGTGGTTCTTACTGTAAGGTTTCCAAGAGAGTGAACAGTTTTATGTGAGTGAACAGTTTAACTGTCCAATCTTCCCCAAGCAGAAACTCTAATACAGGATTTAGGAGTTTTAAATGCCACATTGTCATTATTATGTGCTGTCTTCTTAAGGCAATGGAATAATTCAAGTACCATAATTTTGCATTACAAATCGATTCTAAAATTTCCTTTGCAAGCATCTAAAATTACAATACATGTAAAATTATTTAAATTTCATTAAACTATTAACCTGACTCATTTATTAGAAGAAGGGTTTGAACTACAATTATGAGGAAGAGGCAGCTTTTTGTCAGTTTGGGAAATACATCTTTAGACTTCTCCCACCTTTCAAGGTCACATGTATGGACTTTCAACAGCAACATTGAAGCAGCCTGTTAAAACAATTGCTTTGTACCCAAATCATAGAAAAACCATTTAATTCCAAAGCAGAGCATGGTGTAACCCAAACCAGCTGTGTTTTCCGGACCATTAGCACTTGAACAGCTATTGCAGTAAACGCTGTTTAAACACTGAACTACCCAGAGGAGCCTTCACAGCCATCACTGCTACATCACATCACCACCTGGACAGGAAGGAGACTCTGAACTTTTCTTTCTCTTTCTTTTATTTATGCTTGGACTTCCAGCACTGCACATTGGGTAGCCAGGGTCTTACTCTGTCCAGACTGCAAAAACACAACGCGCTTCCTCCGCTGCCCTCGCATCGACAAGTCACAGTCACATCCCACAAACCCTTCACGTGAGCAGGTCCTTCCCTCTGGAAAAGCATCCCTCATCTCAAGGATTTCAGCTAATGCTTCTGGCTTATAAAAGATTAAGTGCAATCAGTTACACTGAGGGTTTATAATGTGGCCCTTGATTGTATTTTCTGTGCACGCATTTACATCAGGCACACGAGTTATACAAAATAGTTTGGAGTACAAAAATATGGTTATAACATAGCAGTACCAAACAGCACAGAATTAGAACAGTTTTATTACTGTAATACCAATTTATATACAGACCCCCAAATGAAGGTTTTTTTCTTTTTTAATTCAAAGTACTCTTCCCAAATTGACAACTGTAGTGTACACTCTAAAAACTGCAAATTAACAACACAGACCTATTTTAAGCCCTACATTGTCTATGCAGTCTGCACCAATCCTCTCTCTTCCACACAAAAGTGTAGTATAAATAATCTCACAAAATGTCACGCATGTTTTATTGCACATTGTACATGCCAATATTTAAAAGAAAGGCTCAAACCTTTCACTTGATAACTAACTGTTTAAATAACTAGCATTTACTTGTGTTATGAATACTATTGCATTTTTCAGGCTCTAATCTTAACTCATAATTTAAAAGAAGAATAGCAGAACAGAAAATATGCCCTGAACTTTAAAGCTTCTGTGAAAAAAAAAGAAAAAGCTTCTTTAATTCTGCTGATCTCTACTTTATAAAGCCATTAGAAACATCTGACCTAATTAAAAATGCTGTTTCGAAATTTCCACGTGTTTTACTATAAAATTATGTATGTAGCTGCTTGTGCAGTCATCTGTTCCTTCTAATTTGCAGAATTAGATGTCTCTGTGCTGTGTTAATGGGAAGGTTGAGTTACACAGGTCCTAGTGTGAGCTACAGGAGTTGTTCTATCAGCCTCTGCTCTGCTGGTCTGCACAGGGGTGGGACATGAGGAGCCTGTCAGACACCTGGACAGCTTGGGACAAAAGGACACTGGGCACAGATGGCCACCCAGCACCAAGGCCATGTATAATTCCTGTTAAGCAGATCTCTACACTAAGGAATATGAGTAAGTTACCATTAATATGTGGGTTTATGATATGCTGCACTAAAATACGGCTGCTAAACAAAGAGAATGATTGGTTGTATGACAGATATGTGCCAGCTGGTAAAAATGCCTCACTGGGATAAAAATCTGCATTTTGAGGGTTAAAACTCTGGCATGAGCAAAAAGACTTCAAAGTCGATCGATCAAATGTTTTGCCAAGGGTTTCTAAAGCCATTAGCCATCAACAGCTCCAGAAAGGGATAAAAATAGCAAAACCAAACCACTAAAATTGCACTATTACAAAGAAACAAGTCCATGGAAGGGAGAGTCACCAGCTGCAGTTAAGGGACAGCCACTTCGAGAAGCCGATTGTTTTTTCGCTTGCAAGTTGGGATGTTGCCGTTTTTCTGGCTGCCTTGTATGAACTTCACACACACTTTGTCTTGTTTGAACTGGACCAGGAACCTGAGAGGGAATAGTAAAAAATGTAGTTAAGTGTGGAGAGAGAAAACAAACAAACAAACAAAAGACACATGAGGAGCAGAAGATTTTTCCTGTTGGTTCTAAGCCTCACTCCAAAAGATGTCTTTTCAGCTTTGTATTGATAATAAAGAGTTGGGGAATAAATTAAAAAAAGCCATAGGTTATGGTATGGCTAGCATCTCCTTCAGCTTGTATCTTTTAATTACTGCTTTTTGCCTATAACTGTGGACATTTTACAAGTTAGTCTGCTATTCCTTTAGGAAAAAAAAAAGCAGTTTGAAACAGAATTTCACATGTACCAGAAATGCAGCAAAGACTATTTCCAACTACTTCACTGTCAGCCAAAGGGACTTCTCTGTTTTCATGGAAGCTCAATAGTTCTGTAGCAACATGGGGAGTTCTTTTCTTCTGATTTATGTTTAATTTAGTACATCTGGTATTTTAGCAGCTCTCATATGTCTAATCCTTAGTTAGCCTTTATAACCCCCTGCTCGGCAACTGGGAAAATTCACTTCCTGCCCAGCAATCTCCAAATTTAGACATTTTCTACAGTTCAGGGTAAATTAATCTGGATTTGACTCTTCACTTTTTACTGGAAGGGAAACTACACTGAATGTGGAGAATTGCCTTTAAAAAAACCACCACCACAAAAAACCAAGATGCTCCTGTGGAGCCTCAAATCTCTCTCGGATCTGGATAGCGAGATTAAAAGCAATCAGCAAGGCAGCGCTGCCTCTTGGCTCACATGCAGTGGCTGCTGACCTAAAAAGTCCTTTGTAACACAGCAGATTTTCCCTTTTAGCATCCTTAAAAAGTCCTCCAGCAGAGGCCAAAAACTTCAAAGAATTTGCTCTGCAGCCGGAAACCACAAATCAAGCTGATGGCAGAGCTCAGGGGAGGAAGTGGCCTCTGCTGCGCCGAGCTGCCCTTGGGCCCTGCTTCCCTGCTGCACAGCCCAGGCTCCCAGAGCCTGCTCAGCACCCCCAGCCATGCAGGCACCCCAAAAGTGTGCACAGCTCTTCCAGCCACTGTCTCATCACCAACGCCGTGTTTTCCGACGCCCGCTGTTCCAATGCTGTGCGTGTGAAGGGTGTGTCTCTTCCTAAACATAGCCCTGCATCAACAGCATTCTTAGATCAGCTCTCCTCCCAAAAAACAGAGTGGACAAAATAAGGCCACATTTTCTCCTCAATCCCTAGTTGTGCTTGTGTCTGAATTCCAGCAGGGAGAAGACTCCTGCTTCACCATCAGCAGAGATGGGACTGTGAACAGCTTAAAACTATTTATTCTGGATAACCCCATAGCAATACACACATGAATGTTTTTAATCTGCAAGAGAAGAAACAAAAGCCACGTCCCAAAAAGCAAGACTCCCTGAAAGCAGGATGTTTTCCAGACCTAAGGCAAACAGGCAGTCCAGGCTAGTGCAATGCATGCTGTAACTTTGCTTTAGTAGTTTATTCCTTTGTAGCCCACCTTAAGCTAGAAATTTACTGGGGATAGCCACACTTTTAGAGATCAAAAAACACACACTCATGAGCAAATTAAATGACATCTGGTAACAGAACAAAGGAAAAATGGCAGATTTTATTCTCAAGGAAAGAGCAAAACCAGCCTTTTAATAAATCCTCAAATCTGAACAGATATAAACTGTAGTACCATGACTCTCTAGAACACATGCAGTATGGTGCAGCCAGATAAAAAGGTTCAGGTTTTGCCTACAGGAAATTTACTTCACCACTGTTAAAGGGTTCCAAATTTTCTTTTTTATTCAAAGTGAATGAACCCACAAAATCAACACTACTGAAAAGAGGAGCCAACATCACAGAACAAAAGTGGCACATTACAATGGTGGACTAAGTGGGAGACTCTTACTCAGCAAAATTTAGGAGTTCACACACACACACAAACACCTTTATTCCATAGCTAAAAACACTGCAAGGGCAGTCCTTATTTAAGGCCAAAATATGAAACTGCACCAAGCAGAAAGAAATACTATTTTGAGATGCAAACCTTTTATCAAACAAAGCTTTAACAAAAAACCCCAAACAATAGGTTGTTACACCTTCACAAGAGAGAAGATAGAGCTTCATAAACCTGCATTGGATTGGGGAAGGGCTTTGAATCCTTTTTGGTTGTTTTCAGAAGAACTTGGCACCTAGTGTCCACTCTAATCTATAAATATCTCATAGTGATCTGTGAACTTATTAGTCACATGCAAAACTGTTCTCTCAAATGTAGTAATTCTTGATTATTTCTACAGCAGCAATTCTGCTTCACAGCCTTATTTGAAACTACTTTAACAAAAGTGCATTTTCAGGGAAATGACTTTCAGGGACTTGGAAAAGCCAAAATGAATACTATAAATGAGTACACACTGAAAACTGGATCCTTCTTTACAAGTATTCTGTCAAGAGAAAAGAAGTATTGGCTACACAACATTGTTTTGTTATTCTGATACTAGATACTTGACTTTTTAGCATGCTGCATTGAAGCAAGTGTACTCTTAAGCAAACAAGAAACATACTCATCAGAGATCTCAATGTTGAGCTTCTGTTTGGTTTGGCTGAGAGTAGTGCGGTAAAGTTTAGTGGCCATTTCAATAAGGTGATCGCTGCTGAGCAGGAAATCTCCTTTACTGGCGGCTTCTGAACCCTGAAACAGGAAGGAAAGCAGTTAGGACTACCTAAACCTTGAGTTAGGACTACCCAAAGCTTGAGTACGATTAAATGGCAGCCAAGCACCAGGGTTTACAAGGAGTCTTCTCTTCACAGTTTAAGGAAACAACAATCTTTTGTCTTGTAAATTAAATAGGGATTGTAGTGCGGGTGCATAGGCTCAAAATACCATTTGCACCCAAATAATCTGCAAATCAGGTGAGAAAGGTTAAAAAAAAAATCCCTTCTGGCCCTAAAGGAGGGCCATCTTCACTCTCCTACAAAATTTCAGTGTTTCTGTACCCCTCGTCTGGATACACCACAGCAAGCTTGCAGTACTTGCAGAAAGGAGCAAAAACAAATTATCAACACCAAGATTAGGATGATGGCAGTGAGCATGAAAAGACACAAAGTATATATGAGTCTTCAAATCCATTTAGGCTAGAATACAGATGCCAGCTTAATGATTTTAGCAGAGCAATGGTTACAGTGCAGTGAGGCAAATATAGCACTGAGCTAAGTTCTTTAGAACTGAGTGACAAATTAACTGTGCCTCAACGTGGACTTCTTGGCATCCCATAAAGAAGAGAGAAACATTCTACCAGTATATGTAAGGAAAACATTGGCACAAGGTACCTGAACCATATTGCAAGTGGAAAACTCTGATCCTGAAGAGACTGCAGTAAAACATGAGGTCTGATTTTCACAGTTAAATGATCATTCATAATGTAATAAACTGTTCTCATTTGGCTTCAATGGCTTTAAATCAAAGGTTTTTTCAGCTATGGCAAAGCTCAATAAATTTCTGTGCCCACAAGCTAACCCCTATGGTTTAATGCTGCAAGATAATTAACAAACAGGTTTTACATCACTGCACATAGAACAGTCACATTGTAGTGTGATGGAGTGGTAACCAACCTCCTTGAGGTGCACTGCAAAGAATCCATCATTTTGGGAGCTCATGGACACTTTGGTAACGTCTCCCAGTGGAACTTCTGACTTGATAGTCCCAGATTTCTGATCCGCAAGAAGAACGTTATTTTTGGTTAATAGGAAAATCCTGGATGCAGCCTGTGAAAATGCAAAAATGCAGGTCATTGTCTACATGAGGAGAGAACTGGTTTTCATTGAGCACCTGCTATGACTCCAAAGAGTTCACAGAGTTAAAAAGCTTGTCCCACATTAGCAAATGTGATCATTTAATGTTCAGTAAAAGCTGCAGATCAGTTAAAATCAGGTCAAATTTATTTATGTGTCTAATTATAGACTGAGAAGCTTATCTCATTTTGGCACATATGCTTAGGTATAAACAGTTCCTTTAATTACTGGCTTACAGCTGTAAAATTCAGAAAGTGAAGCTCTGAAACTATGCAAATCAGGAAAACCTCATTTCTTATGCTCTTTAAATCTCCAGGAAGATCACCGCACACTAAGTCTCTATATTGATCATTATTCAACAAAACTGATGCAGAGCAGCACAAATCACCTAAGTACTTTTCAGTGTTATGTTCTCCTCCCTTTATCTAATGGAATTACCCTTTAGGAGGATAAGCATTTGTATTTTCAAAAGACAAATATTTTTAAAGCATGACATGTGTGTTCTTAAATTTGTCTTAGAAAATAGTAAGAAAGAGGAATGAGAACTTAATCCACATACAGATTTTTCTACTGTAAACTTTAAAAGAATAAAGTCTTTATTACAATTAAGAAGTAGCTGCCTTAAGCACATAGAACCATAGTTCATTAATTTTTTTAAAAAATCTTGAGAGCTGTAGCCTATGCAAGTACAGGAAAGATGTTGTCTTCATTTAATTAGTTTCTTCTAAACCAGAAAATTAACTTGGCATCAACAACAGGCAACCTAATTTCACTCCTACAAATGCATAAATGACATCCGGATCTGAGAAGTTGAGATCTACTACTTCTAATATTTAGACAGATATGGTGAAAGCAATTAAGTTTACTAAGGCAGAATTATACTTCCAGTTTTAATATGTATAATTTAAATGCAAAACGTGTTCCATGTTGGCAGATTAAGGAGGACAGGCAGAACTAGCAGAGTATGCCACTCATAATTTTAAAAGATAATAAAATGTAATAATCAGAAGCTTGACTGACAGCATGGACTTTGAAAAGTTAAGTCTTCTAAATACTTGAATAAGGCATTTTCTAAATGTTTATTTTCTTTAACTGGCAAATAGAAGACCTTAGCTGAGTGCAGAGACTACATTTATTTGTGACACAGTACAGTCTGTTACCAGTTGATGAGATACCTTTTTTGTTTGGAAAAGTCACTGGAAGCTACAAAACAAGAGTTTAGTAATCTTCATGTAAATTTAAAAGAGGTGTTTAAAATCACCAAGTTACATAAAACCGGCATTTCTAGTCTTGCCCTTAAAAGCACGCATTATTTAAAAAATCCTTCAGACTATTATCAGTCTGACTTTCAATGTATTTGTAACAAAAATGATCTACCCTTCTGGATGAATCAAATCCATGTGGTTACCTTCCCATTGGCTCTATTGATCTTATTCACAACTTCTGCAATAATGATCTTTTCATCCACAGCATCTTTGAGTTTTTTGTACTTGGGGTTCTCGCTGATCTCCAAGTAAGCCCCTTGGAATGGCTGCCCAACACTGCCCAAAAGAAAGACAAAGGAAACACGAGTTAAATGTGAACCTCAAGCAGACCTGACACCCTCAGAGGCTTCACGAGGAGATGCAACAAATGTAATTTTCAGTGATGGTGAAGGAAAAGAAAGTTATCACCAAAGACAGAATGGGGTTTTTCCTTGCTCTGGAAGCATTTTCCAATTAAAAGGGCCAAACTGCTTTGGCTATCAGACACATGAACATCCTTGCCTATGCAGTCAACTGTGATTTGAAACCACCCAGTAAAAGTCTCTGAGAAAACAGAAAACAAAACTTCAGCAGGACTGACACATTATTGATACTATTACTGAAGGCAGGACTTCACTGACATGGACTTGCCCTCAATATCTGCTGCTTGTGAAATGTGTAGCAGCTCCTTGTCAAGATCTGCTGCACTTGCAAATTCCCCCATCTTTATACACCTCAGGATGTTGAAATAAGGGCTTCACTACAGGCCAAGAACTGATGAATAGTGGCTGCTTCCTTTGTTTGGAAGTCACATTAAAAATGGTGATTTAACTGCAGTCAAAGCATTAACGCCAAGCTCTGCCAAGACTGGAGCCCAAGAGAAGCCAATACAATATGTGGAACAGCACTGCCTTTGCAATTGCATTTCTGGCACACAGAGAGATGGGAAAGAAGAGGAAGGGTACTGGAATTTTAGTACCCACAAGTCCCTCTCTCTCCCTAAATAATTATAGTACAGATAGAAAATTAGCCACATCCTATGAACTACTATCATACTAATTAATCAGAAACTTTATACAGCAATTTTCTCTACCCTTAGGCCAATTAAAAAAACCCAAACCAACAAAACAACAGTGGGAGCTAATCAGCTCTGAATACCAGACAAAAAGAGATGGAAATGTTTCTAAATGAATGCAGGGTAGGGAAAGCATTCCAACTTTCCACCATGTCAGAGCTTTGGGGTTTTTTGGTTTTTATTAATTATCATTATGAAACCATAGTCATCAAAACAGTAGATTCCCTGAGGACGTTATCCATGATCAAACGATGACAAGTTATAGCTAAAACTGAAATGAATCAGCAGTTTCTCTATCACATATACCACTTAAGAATGTCTTGGATAAAAATTACTCATGTATATATGTGTGTGTGTGTATGTGCATTTTGCTGTGTGTTATTTCATTGTTCAGCCTTGGTGTAAAAATATATAAAGGGATATAAACAGAATTCCTTGCTTCCCAAGGAGCTCTATGCTGAACAGATTCATACTGACTAAAACTTAAAAAAACCCTGCATGTTCATAGGAAAGTCCAAAGGCACCATCTTTCTCTTTTCCCAGCAGCATAAAAAGACATCCCAAAGCAAATAAGGAACAAATCACAAGCTGGCATATATAGCCATTAAGTAAGTGATCTACTGAAGGGAAAAAAGAGAAATGCATACTGAGTCCATTACAGGAAAACAGGAAATGTCTCAATGAAAAAATGACACAAAACAAAACCAGGGAAACACACAAGCAAACTAGCAGAGCTTGTCCATGCATGGAACTGTTCTCATAAAGTCTTGCAGATTCCTGTTCCTCCCTCTGCTGAACCTTGCTTTTCATTCTGTTTGTTCCTACTCAGCTCAAACTACAGTGTCTAAGAGAAAACTCTCTCGATGGTTGTTTTCAAGAAAAAACACAATTTATAAGCTCATATTCACTTAAAAAAGTGTAAGGCAACTTATTTCAAGGACATCATATCTCTCTTTTGTCAGTTTTACTGCATACCAAAAGAAGTGTGTTCCTTAAATAAAATTAGATACTACTGCACTTTCTTCAATAATGCTGGCTCTGCAGATAGCAGTGACAAGAACCTGTCAGCTTTAAAGAACTCAATAATCTGAGAAACCAAAAAACTTATTTGCAGAGATTTCATATTATTAAAAGAAAGAAAAAACCACGAAAAATATTCCAAAATGGAAATAGCAATTTCCTATAAGTATCTTTACAAAAAGATATGCACCACCAGTCTTCACCTTAGAGCACTGTGGTGAATGTGCTAAGCCAGAACACAGGAGAGCTCCCCAGCACAGCTCATCTGGGAGTGAGTGACATTGTCACTCAGAGCCTTCCAGCTCACTCCAGGTCTGTTATTGCAGGAAACAGCCCCATGGGAATGAGGGGAAAGGTAAAAGCTGTTCCCTTCTGCAAGTTCCCCAAACCTGTATGGCGTGAGAGGGGGTTAGAACAACAAACCAGCAGGGATTCTGGACAGAAGTTCTTCCTATCACAGCATTGGTGATAACAACATCTACATTTCCTTCTAACTGAGGTCAATTTTCAGGATGGTAAAGGCAAATGATGGAAGGATGTTGTCGAACAAGGAAAATGCACTTTCCTGCTTAAAATTAAAAGCAAAATCTTCTTTTGTTTCCCAGATCTAAGTAAGGATATTGAATTTCTTGCACATTAAAAGCAGCAGAATCTGTTGTTACCTGGCTGGATATAAAGCCTTCTTGTCCTTGAAAAGTTCACTTGCTTCCAGTTTTTCTTCATATATAAGCTTCTGCTGATCTGTGAACTGATCTCTGTACTTTTTACACTACAAAACAGGATATATTAAACAAACCATAAAATTATCTTTCCCAATCTCACAGCACCACAGACTAATGTTTGCTCATTGCTCAAGATGCACATTCTTTGTATGCTTCTGAAGTGATTCAGCTCCATCCTACATGCCACTGATAACAAACAGGAGAGGTGTTTTTCTCCTCACCCATTCTACATACTTTTGAATTACACCAGAAACTATATATAATATTGTTATATTATATAATAATATCTCCTGTAAGCATATTGCACTCGAACATGAGCTTAATCTATGAGATACCATGCACTGGAAGAGTGTGCTAAAAGAGTTCACAGAAACATCAATACAGTTCCACAGCTTTGGGAGCTTATGTAGGCAGAGAGAAAAAACACAGCTGAGAGGCTGAGTTTTGCAGGCTCAGGAAGAAAACCTGTTCCTTGACAATTCACAGAAAACACAGCCCACAAGATCAGTAAAACGTCCCACCAGCACTCGTACAGATTCTCGCCGTTCTCTCCGTCCAAAGCAAATTTCAGCTAACCACAGCTCATAAGTCAAAAATTCCACCCAGCACTTCCAGCCTCGTTCTGAGTCCTGGCCATGGACACAAGGATTACAAGCTACTAATTAACAGGCTGATGGCAGCAAGCAAACCTCTCTCCCTAGCCCCAGAAAGGAGTAGCCAGGGTAGTCACATCCCTTGCAGGCCAAAGGCAATGATCAAAAACCACACCCCTTCTAAAGGAATAAAATTATCCTGGCTGGAATCGAAGGAAATGCATCCTAAAAATAGACCCTTTGTGAACAAAACTGTTGAAAATCATGGGAAGAAGCTCTGCACAGACTGGACCCGAATGTGTCCTACCCTCCACAAATGGAAAATCCTCTTTAGTTCCTTGTGAGTTGAATCCAAGAAAAGGTAAGGCCTCGCTGGCCAGTTCTTATCTATTGGTGATAAAGAAGGCATCTTATTCTTCATTTCCAAGAAGTATTTTTGCATCTGTGATAAAATTGAAGCAAGATGTTTTATTAATGCTCAAATATCAGAGTTATTGTAGTACACAAGGAAAAGCAGATGCTCTGTGATTAAAAAGCAGTTACCAAACTGCAGCTCTCAGCTCTCATAAACCACAATATGGATTTTTAAAGCCAGGTATATTGAGAAAAGCAGATTTAGGAATCACAGAAGAGTGGCAAATACTTTGTACCATTCCTACACCTTCAAACACTATCACTATCCTTTCTTCACAATATCAGATTACTAATTTGTCACTTTTCCATGTGCTTGGACATTTTCTTACAAAGACTATCATAACACAACTGTTACATCTGATAGCAAATAAAAACGTAAAACACAGAAAGTGTACATGTGCTTTGTACAGATATATACATACAAGTCTCTGAAGGGTAAATTCATAAATTTTTCTTCCAGCATTGGCTCTGAAGAATTTCCTGTATTCTCTACGGACCTGAAAATTTAAACAAACCCTCAAAATGAATACAAAGAATGAATTTGTTTGCACAGGTACTTTTTTAACAAGCTCTATGGTAGAAAACATTAAAACAAGCATACATACATGCAAAGGGTTCCCTGAAACAGGAACATCACCTCACACTTAAATTATGTGAAGCACACCACAGACCACAATGTCTGAAACACACCTCAGCTGACCTGAGTGCAATTATTTGCAAACTTATCAAGGAATTTGAAATACTTCCCTCCAAAAAGGCAAATTATTCAAATATTGTCAAATTCACAGCATGAATCTGTTTTCAACAGGCTTTTGCATAAAGCTGGACTGGAAAAAGTGAGGCATCACCAGTGATGATACAATTTTCTTGTGTCTGAAGTGACACTGATTTGATGTTAATTACAGAGTTAACTGGTGAAATTTTCAGATTCTTCTCCTTTAAAATTCTTAATACACAGAGTTTGCTATAATGAAAAGGGATTTTTTTTTTTCAGAGCAGACTTCTGCATGAAAAAATTCTTTTCACACAAGCAGTCTTCATTCCAAAAGAAAAATAAGATTTTGGTGCTTGGTAAGAGCAGAGAATCAACACAAAGGTTGCTTAATGTCAGCAAGCTTGATACTTGCTCCCAAAATTTATTTTAAAACCAATAAAATTAGAAACAAAATCAAAAAAGTGATCATCAAAACAATTTTTGCAAGTGGTAATAATTTTTAATACATACTTGGCAGTGCAAGTTTTAGAGTACTTATTTTGCCTTTTGTATTTCTATTAGTGTTAATTAGCATAGATCAAAATTCAGAAAAGGCAATTATGGGAAGCCCAACTGGTTTCCAGATTTCTGTAACACCCAGGCTCAACTCAAGTCAGCTGAAACATCCCCCAAATTTTTTGCAAACTCTGGCAGAGCCTGCAACACACCTGTTATGGGTTTTGGGCAAAACCCAGGGAAAACATCGTGGCTTTGCATAATTTACCCCAGAGCAAAATTTAGTGGTTTTAGCTAACTCACTGTGTGTTGCTGGCTTCTCTGTAACCAGAGTATAAAGGGAAACCCATAGAATGAAATCCCCTTCAACTTACAGAAAAAAAAATTACCCTGGCACCCCCTTCTGCCTCATAGTGATTCATGCATTTAAAGATAAACCAGCATCTGGAAAGCAAGAATCTGTCACCATCTGGGGACAAAAAACACCCCACAGGTACACAGATTTTGCTTAATTACACATTAAGATGCATCAACAAAACTGGCAGCATTCAGCTGTCATCATTCCATGCAAATTCAGCCCATATTTTTTTCCTCTTCACTTAAAAAGAAAAAAAAAAAAAACAGAGTTCTTATTCATTCATTTTCTGCAAGGCTTAGTGCACTATAATTAGAGTACATCCTTTATTAATTATTCAGGGATGGTAATTAGCACACTCAAAGCCACTCCAACCACAATCATCCCAAATCTCACCAAGGACTCTCCTTAATGATCTTGCTTTATATTATTCTTTGCAAGCTGCAAGGTGTGCAAATTAATTTGGAAGAAAGGGACTAATAGACACCCAGGCATCCTATTGGTGCTGCAGGGAAGCTGCAAAGCAAGCACTGAGAAATGCAAGCTGCTCCAGAAAAGCCTAAATCTGGAAAGTACCACAAATGCTATTAAAATCTATTTGGCATAGGCATAAACATAAAAAAAAAAAAAAAAAA
>VXBR01000802.1:751970-845388 GCA_013400215.1 Cisticola juncidis
AAAAAAAAAAAAAAAACCAAAAAAACCCCCACCCTAAACAACAAAATCCTCACAACTTAATGGTTTCATCTTCATTGTTTTTATCAATTTTAATTCTTCAGCCTCGTATGTCATGGGTGAAAACACTTTGCCTTCAAACTGCCTGTGGTAACAGTGATAGATTGGAATGACAGACTGCAGTCTTATTCAGAAAAATCTGTGTATTTCAGGTGAGGTGGAAATTGGAAATGTTACACTACACTACACTACACTTACACTTACACTATTTAGCAAACTCACTGAAAACCACACCACAGACTGCAGAAATGTATTCATGCTGTAGTGTGCCTTAAAGGTTCTGGAGTCATCAGCTTGCATTTAAATGCTGCTGTTTGATGTACAATGGCCTCTGAGTTCTCAGGAGGGACATATCCTTGATTTAAAATCATTAAAACAGACCTACTTTGGCAGTAGTACCTAAAGTGTGATTCTGATCTGCAGAATGACTTCTTAAAATGGCTCCTTTGTATTTTCCAGTTCTGGTTTCCATGTATGTATTATAATGATTTTTTTTAATACAAATGAACATGTATTATATATAATTATATGTTTTCTGATTATTTTTCCTATTTCATCACTGTCAGGATAAGTACAGGAATATGAGAGCTGAACTTTACTCTGCATTATCCAGTGAATTGCTCCTTCCATACCTCTGCATTCTACAATATCCCTGTTAGCAGAGGTTGCTCCCAGCCAAACCAAACAGATTCAGATTTCCGCAGTTCCTCAGGACTGCGTCTGTAAAACTGTGTTATGTAAATCACTTGGGCACAGACCTGAAACATCTGAAGATGCCATTTTCATAAGTCTATTTACAGAGCAGAACTGCATTTTTCCAGATTACAGATGTGTTTTCTTTTGCCAACCAGTCCTTGAAAGCAAGGGACGGGAAACAAAACCCTTTTGCGCATCTCAGTTTTTCTAGGAATTCACATGGCTGTCACAAGCCACAGGTAGCTGTGTGCAATGCCAGGCCCTAAAAAGGCTGCTGGATGCAGAAGGACATGACCGCTGGCTTTCCACAGTGCCCTCCTGGGCGCTGGGATCACGGGTCTACCGTGAGCAGCAGGGAGAGTCAGACACTTCCACCCTACTTCCCTGTCTAACAAGCAGAGGTCACAACAAGAAAATACATCCTTGTAATCCTTCCAGACAGGACCTTTGCCAAGGTAGGTCAGTTTTTAAAGTCAACAACTGTAATAGAGTCCCTTCCATCTGACTTTTTGTCTTTCTGTTGAAAGCTGTGATTCCTGATAGGACAAAAAACCCGCAATGCCTCAATGTTGCTGCGAGGTGATTTCAGCTCACAGCTTTTTCAAGTCCATGACAAAGTTAAACAATGTGTAAAAAAACATCCCTTCTGGTGAGCCCACACCAGGGCTTGTTTATTGAGTGTTAGTAGGGTGTGCCACGCTTTACTGAGTTCACGTTGACAGATGGGAGCGCCGGAGAAAGTACCTTCAGTCCAAGCCAGAAAGCCCAAATGACTGCCACAGCATGCTTACGCCTAGCCTCCTCCTTCAAGCGCTTCAGCTCCCTCCGAGCCTGGAAGGTTCAGAGAGTGAGCAAGAGAGACAGCACGAGCCGGGATCGCCTCTCCCACACCGAGCATCACCGGCGGGGGAAAGGACGGAGCAGCGCTTGGCCTTGGACACCCGGCGGTGTGGGGGGTGGTGTGGGCCAAGGAGAAGGTCACAAGGGCCCCCACTGCTGCTGGCATGGCCCGTGCAGGTGGGAATTCTGTCAGCCCTTCCTCCTCCTCCTCCTCTGTGCACACATCCTCTAGCCTGGTTCTAATGGGAGAGCCCTGCCTGCGGTTTTGCGGTCAAAACAATGCACGTGAAAGCCAAGGCTTCCTAAAACCTCACTCTCCAGTCACTTCTTCCACTGGCAAGTGCCTGGGCAGGACAGAATCAGCTCTGAAACTACGTGTCATGACGGCTTTCCAGCATTGAGGGCTTTTATTCTGAAGGTTATTTTTTATTTTTATTTTTATGTATTAAAAAAAAATAAATAAATAAATTTCTCCAGCCTGTTAAATGATGTCTGTGGAATTAAGGGATAAAGGCATCAAACCTAGTGCATTCCTCATGCACAAAGAGACAGGCACCTTCCTACCTTTCATCAATCATTCCATTTTAGAAAAGCAATTTGAGGCATGTGTGGGCAGCTTAACAGAATGTCGCATTTTAGGAGATAGCAGCACATTTTTCATTCAGTTATCTGATGACAACACTCAAGGAAGAGTTCCAGTATTGCAGGCTCAGTCAGAGCAGCTCCAGCCCTGTACCTGGCCTTGTCAGGCTGTAAGTTATCAGACCTATGAGGCAGCAGGTCCAGCCTGTGCCAGTCACGCTCCTCTGGTGCAGCTGGAAAGGTTAATGTGCAGTAGATGTAGACTCAGAGATTGTCTTCACTCATCTGCTTGGCAGAAAAGCTCCTACTGCACAGCAGTGTAAAAGCAAGAACTATGCAAAGCTAAGTATTTATTTGCTTGTGAAAAGGAAGGAAACTGAGTACTTGAGGCTCACTCTTATTTTATTATTTTTTGTTTGTTTGTGGGGTTTTTTTGGTAAAGCACGAGACTTCTGACGATAACTTTTAAAAGTTTTTGTTCTAAATACTCCCCCAGGAAAAGATAAAAGATCGCACCAATAAAAGGTTGTGTCTCTTATCAGAGACTGTAATTATTTTTCTAATCTTAATTCAATTTATATTATTATCTTTATAGATTTATATTATTATATTTAGATTATTTCTATTTAAGGAATAAGGAGACAATTTTTCACCAAATTCCTATGAGCCAGTTGACAAAAATAACTATTAAACTGTGTTAAAAATTATCCAAATCTACTAAAGATTTAAATTAGGAACTTTAACATGGTTAACACTATTGCATCCACTGGATGTATCTTTTAATTCAAAGGAATATCTTAAAACTGTGAAAACACATACCTCTTCTGCACTACAGAGCAATTTTTTGGTGAAAGGAACTCTGGTTAAAAATAAATGTATTGTGCCTAATCAAATGTAGAGGAAACCGTGTGTCTGTCAAATTATACTGTTACCTAAATATCAAGCTAGATCTGAAAAGTTCCAAAGACTCTCTAGTATGAAGAAATTCTGTACATGTTTGTTTGGATTCCCAGGGCTGCCATTTTGCTGGAAATCTAATAGTTTTATACCAAAATAGCAAAGGTCAATCACAGCATTTTACTCCAGATGAAGTTTGAGCACATTTCTCCATCCAGCTGGCAAGGTGTTCTGACAACAGACCCACAACATGAATAATAACTGAAAAATGTTTTAAATGTAATATATTTATGGCTTTCAACTAAATTAGGAATTTATTAATTGAAACCAATATATTTTTTGACCTCTAGTGAACAGCATTTCAAATGTTCACATAACCCACAACTACAGGCTGGGGATTAGCAAGAATCTTTCAGTGGGACTTTGCTTCTGAAAACAAACAGCTGATGCTGAAATTCCTGGGATATTTCTAGAGCTGTAAGGTCAGAATTGCACAGTAACATCATTTTCTCCTAAAAGATCAGCTCATAAAATTTTGCTTTACCTCTACTCATTGATTTTTTTTTTTTTTACTGGATGAAATCACAGCCAGAGAATCAATTAAACCAATCATGACTAGAATTCAACAAAACATGATAATATTGGTTTGAACTTGTAGATGAAGACTGTCCAGGGTACAGATTACAATATGTGGTGAAAATCTCAGTTGGACCACTAGCACAGTGTCACTGAAAGCACTTGTTGGGGGTATGGGGAGAACACACCAAAAACCCCCAACCTCCTCTCCCCCCACAAACCATGCTTTGCATATTTACATGTAGTTAAATGCTTTTCCTCATTTGAGATTACTGTAGTCCAGTCATTTTTAATCTAGTCTAATGGCTTGTTAGTGCAAATCTGTACTTGGTTGCCATGCAAAGAATTTCCTGCTCTACAAAAAACTGGCATACACAATGCTATCAGATTTATTAGGTGTGGCATGAATGGAAATGGAAGGAGTCGATGATCATGCTCTATTATTTAAGAGTGTATTGTATTAGTCATTAATTCTCATCATGAAATTATGATTAAATGCTGATGTTGTTGAGTAATGAAGGGGGGAGCATGTGATATGTGCATGAAGTACCTTATATCCAAGCCAGAAAGCCCAAATAACAGCAATAGCATGTTTATTTCTAGCCTCGTCTTTCAGTCGTCTCAGTTCCCTTCGTGCCTGTGATGCATTTGAAAAGGGGATATAGAAAAGCTTAGGAAAGAAAAGGTTACTCCAAGTTCCCATTGGTGCAAGAAAGAAAGCAAGTAACCAGTCACTACAAACAGCAAATATTAAGGCGTGTCCCAGCTTTCCAGATTGCACCAGCTACGACATGTTAGCAGCAAAGAGAAACCAAAAACACAGTTTAAGCAGTCAAAGCAGTTTAAGCCACTGACAATCTTCCCAGGTGACTCTCCTGAGGGCTATCCCTCTTCACTCTCTGTAGGGACACACAATTTGTTACCATCTCCTTACCTGGGTACCATGCCAGTAAGCAGCAATCACTGTGGCAGCCTCATTACAGCGCTTCAGGTGCTTCAGCTCCCGAAGAAGTTTCCGAGCCTGTAAAGAGTTTGAAATGTTATTTTTTACTACCTAACTTTTTATATTTCTGAGGTAGGGCACTGCAACTTGTAAATCTAGGCAAAACCAAAACAACACTGCCTCCAAATCCCCTAGCAAATACATTCACAAATGCTGCCCAGCCTAATATTTGCTGCTCCAGGGATGATTCTGTGCTGCAAGACTTTGGGACTGGCAGGTTAGGGGATCTTAGTTCAATGCTCAGTTTTCTCCCAGATTTGCTGCATTACCTGAGATATCTATATGTCTGTTTGCACAATGGCAACAATATTTTTTCTTCATACAGTAAATGTCTAATCCATTTAGAGAGCAATAAAGAATAAATCACAAGTAAATTGCCTGGCTTTAGGTCACACTAAAGGCTGCTGTCATAGGAGGCTTTCAAGCACAGTGATGCTACTGCAAAACAGCTTGTTCTCCAATGGCAAACAGAAAACCATAACTCAAGATGAAGCTTTTAACCCAGTTTTCTTCAAATAATGCTCATGGGAAAAGACAGCACATCAATAGTTAGACTGAAAAGATATTTTAAACCCATTTAAACAAAATAATAAAGACAAAGTAAAAAGCCAGAGAAATAGCAAAATCAAATCATGTTACCTTATTGCTGGCAAACTTTAAAACCTTCTGGGCAGGAGAAACTATTTACATCAAGTGCTACCAACTGCAGCCCCTTCCTTCCCTGTCTGACAGAAAGGGAACTGACTCCAGAACTAAAGGCAGTTCTCTCTTCCCTAACTAGAGGGCAAAGCCACCTTTACCAGGGTGAAGAAAGGTTAATAAGAAAATAGAGGAGCCCAGTTTTTTCTGAAGATGGACAGCAGTAGTTGCTTTAAGCATCATGGCCGCTTTCATGTGAGCTGGTAATCTCATTTTTACCTCCTATTAAAGCATCATTCCTTAAACATTGACTAGGTTGCATGATTATCCCTTCACAAAGTACAAACCTGTCAGAGAAGAAGTGAAGTTGTGGCAAACTGAGGCAGAGTACAGGCCCACAGCAATAAACTTCTTTCTCAACACAAGTACTCTTTCACTCCTCCAATTAGCAGACAGAGGAGAATTGAAGATTTAACCCAAATAACAAATTGCCCAGCAACCCAAACTCTTTATTTTAATCCTGCTTTCAATCTGATTCATTCTTTGAGAATCCTCTTAAGCATAAAATAACTGCCAACCACAACCTGTTTCTTCGAAATCAGTCCAGCGCTACAGTTTTCCTAAGGCCAGTGGCAGAGCCCCAGAGCATCCTTCCCTGGAGCTGCTGACCCTCCCAATTATCCACCTCAAGGATAACCCCAAGTGGTTTAGTGTGGTCCCAGCACTCCCCTTGCACCATCTGCAGGGATTTATAGCCCAGGCAGCACGTGCAGACATCCTGAACTCACCTATTCTACAGCAAACATGAGCATTTAACAATGTCTGTGGCACAGCCACAGCTCCAAGGAGAGGAGGTGTGAAGGGCAGGAGGCTCAGTGCACTTGAAATGTGTTTTGTGCCTGCTCCTTACCTCACCAAACAGAGGCAGCTGCAGTAACAGGAAACTCACCTTCCACCCTCTGATGTACGACTGAACTGTAACAGCAGAACTCTTTATCTTCTGGTATTTCTTTTGTTGCTGTATTGGAAATAAGTATGTGATGCTTAGAACAGAATATTACATCTGTTAAACACTGCATAATAAACCTTTCATTACTAACATTTGACAATATGCTTGAGGAGACAAGCACTAAATGTAAAAAGTGAACAATTTCTGACTGGGCAGATCAGAGTGTAGATTCTGTGTTCAGCTCGAGGGGAAACAAAGCACATCAACAATGCTGCATGGACAATGTCACTCTGTTTACAGAAACACTAAGTTCATGGTCAGCAGCACAAATGCAGATTAAATGCTAACAGTAAGAGCTTTATTTGTCTTTCCCACCACCAGAGTAGAACACAAACTGTCACAAATTCTCAGGTTTGTTGGCTAAGCTTTCTACCACCATTTCATAAGATATGTGCTGTTCCTGTTACCCACAGTGCCTTTATTATGGCTTATGATAACTTAGGAAGAGTCAAAAAACCAAAAACATGGATTCCTGAATGAGATGCTGGAAGTACTATTTAAATATGCCAGGCTGAACAATAAATTTCCTGGACAGCTGAGCATTTTCCTTCTAAAAAGCTCAGTTCTCTAGTAGCCCAGCATTTAGTAGAACACTAAATTGACAGACTTTGCAACAGGGCTTTTAGGCTTGACATTCAGCCCACTCAGTGACAGTGAAAATCTCTGTAAGCAAGCTGGAGAGGGTTCCCTCTGGGCCACCCTCACGCCACGGCTGCTCTCTGTCATGCCCTGCAAGGGAACAGACAGACAAGTGCCAGCAGATCCTTGAGTCAAGCCTCCAGCACAAGGAATTACTCAAAAAAGCTTTATCCATTACAGGGATTTTCCATGAAGCCTTCCAAAGCACAGTGCCCACCAGTCATGTTGGGTTAGGAGCACGGTGCCTTCCATCCACGTGAAGAGGCTGAGGAAATGTCTCTATCATCAACAATAAAACAACTGCTGCCATGTTTCACCAGACCCAATACAGGTCTACAGTTAAGAAATCAGCAGTCCTTGGCCCTGTATTTGATTTCTTTTTATTTAAAGTTGTGCCAATCTAGCCACAGTAATTCCATTTTAAATTCATTACGATTGTGTGAGGTCATAGTGACGCCATATGGGCACAGTGCAATTCTGTAATGATGCTGTTTGTAGGAACAGGCCTTTCAGTCACACAAAGTCAGGGAGAAGAGTTTTTACAGTAAAAAAGAATGCTTCAGTCATACTTTTTCCAAAGGATCTATACTTCCCTCTAATTATCCAAGAGAAGTGAAACAAACACTGATGGCTTTCAAGAGGACAAACAGAAGTGCTTGTCAGATGAAAAGCAGGGATTTGTCAACTCTGCAACTTGCATTTTAAGAAGACTTTCTTTCCATATTTTGCCAAAGTATCTGATATGCTTGTGCTATTCTCTAGCAATAAAACCCACAGCTGAGAAGTTCAAGAGTGGTCTTAAAAACAAATAAATCCTTTTTATCATGGAAGTCAGTATTATTTAAGAGCCGTGTAACAGAGCTGCTGTTCAGTTTGTGGCACACAGCACCCAGTCCACACACAGGGCTGAAACTGCTTTAGGATGAACTGTGTCAACAATGATACTAAATTGTGAGTCTTAGGAGTTACAATTAAAATAAATCCCTACAGGCAGCATTCTTGAGTCTCAGGCAAATGTTCCAAATAAGGCAAAAACACAAAAAGCCTTAGGAATGACTGAATTCCACAGAACTGCACATGTGTCTTACTGAACATTTTTTACACATTAACCATATGTTTTGAGAGCACTGTAAGTGTTGGGAAGCACAGCATTTTAGCTGAATGAAAAAGACTCTTACCAGCTGAGCCACAGAATCCTGCTCTCCCAGAGTGAAAGGGCTCAGTGAGCTTTTTAATTTTTTAAAAACAAGCACAGTGCAAGCACTTAGTAATCTATAGAAACTAAATTTTCTTTATTCCTGCTATTGGTACTTAAGTATTAACATCAAATTGAATTCTCTCAACAGCTCTCCATACATACTGATGACAAATATCCTGTGAAGGTTATATGTGTTAAACAGTGAAGAGAAGCCCCCTATAGTAAGGGTGGTATCTTACTGCATATCTCCTGTACCAGGAGGCGATCACAATCTGGCACTTTTTCATCAGCAGGAAGCGAGTACGGCACTTCCAACCTCTGTAAATCTTTTCAATCAGAGTTGCCAAGTCCTCCAGACGCTGCTTCCTCAGGTCTTCTAGTTTGAAGAGCTGGGTGTGGGGGTTTTTAGGGTTTTGTTTGAGATTGGAAGAAAAACAGCAGGAGAGAGGAGACAAGGAAAAAAACCCGTAAGCACAGCTCTTGTAAGAGAAATCTCCTCTTTACTGAAGTCCCCCCTCAGTCACACATTGTTTTATTCATCTCCAGAGCTAAAGGCAGGTACACCAACAAGATTTGTGGCAGACACAATGTCACAAGTCAGTGCTCGAAAATTACATTAAATTAAGGCTGACAGATATTGTAGAATCTTGATTCACATTGATTTTAATGGGTCTAACATTAAAAAGTGCTCTTTTTTATGCCACATTCACAGCAGTATATCAAAGCACTGCATGTAGAAAAATCTGTAGGAAGCAGGTAGTGAATGATGCTGTCCTCATGAGAGAGGGCTTGATTTTGTAGAAGGCATTTTTCACTTACTGTCCTTGGGTTGCGGATGAAAATCTTTGATCTACCGAAGGAAAATTCCTCTTCAGGGATTCCCAGTTCATTAAACAGCACCTCCACTCCAGCCCTAAGAAGGAGCAAATGAGCTTAACAAACATGACCGCCAGCTCTAAAACTTCTTAGTTTACATATTCACAGCTTAATTTATGGAAAGTATACGAAAGCATATTTTAAACTTTTAAATAGTGCTTGACATAAGAAGATTGAAAACCTAACTCATTTACTCAGTGGTT
The DNA here is from genome assembly GCA_013400215.1 of Cisticola juncidis. Classification (NCBI taxonomy): domain Eukaryota; kingdom Metazoa; phylum Chordata; class Aves; order Passeriformes; family Cisticolidae; genus Cisticola; species Cisticola juncidis. The sequence continues at coordinate 761,186 of VXBR01000802.1, forward strand.
TATTCAGCTAAAGGCAAGAATAATCACTGTAAAGATTCAGAATAATTTGAGGAAAAAAATAGCAAATTTTATTTTACAGCATCAGCAACGGCCTATTTTTTCCTCTTACATCTATAATTATTTTACTTAAAAACAGAAGAAAGGAAAAAGGAAGGGCTCACACTAATGTCAAAATGTGAAACAAAGACTGACGAGTTTGACAAATGCCAGCATTCCATTCTCATCAAAAGCATTTTATGAACACCAACAGAAAAAAGGAAAGTGGAACTGTGCAGATCTTTGTGATGATTATTGCAATGCTATTGTTACCAATGCTGCAGTGCCACCATTATCTTGATAACCTAAAGACTTAAATTGTAGCTAAAATATGTTAATCAATTATGAAAGATATTTAAATCATGCTTTTGGTGGCCGCATGTCAAAAGAAATAATAGAAGCTTATTTGCCCATCCCAGACATTATTTGCAAAAATACATGTGAATACTATGCAATTTAAAAGTATATATTCAATTTATTTGCAAGAGGCATTATCTCATAATTGTTCCCCAATCATTATGTAAAGTTATTCCTGAAAGGGCAGAGGAAGATTGTATGGCTGTCTTCAACAAAATGAGTATTCTTACACTTTGAAAGTTGGTTATTAAAGATAAGTGCCCTCCTGATCATTCCAGCCCTCCCAGTTCTTTTGAATCCACTGTAATATCCCTCTCTCACACCCTTTCCCTCAGACCCAAACCAGTAAGGCCTGCACTGTATTCCCTTTGCAATGCATGCACAACAATTAAAAGCTCAGGACACGTGGGAGGTGGGAATTTCCCTCAGGACAGGTGGGAACACTGCTGCTTGCCTACCTGGCTGGCCCTCTCCAGTGGGGCCACGTCTGCTTGCAGAGCATCTTGTACCTCTCCAGGCAGGGCTCGTAGGGCTGCCGGAAGGCGTAGCCCGCCCTGCGGACCCGCACGTTCTCCAGGAGCCCCAGGTACCGGATCTGGTGGCACACCAGGGCTTCGTTGAAAATGTGGGCAGCCTTTTTGTCATTGGGCTTGATGCACCTGCAGAGGAAAGCCAAAAGGGACATCTCTTTGCACTGTATACACCAACAACTACTGTGGTGAGTTTAAACCACATGTTTCAATAGTTCGTCCTTGGACATCAAGATTTATTGTTGTTTTTTATAACCTCATCAAACAAATTCACCAAATCTTTGGTGCCACGGAATTTACCTGATGTAGTTGGGATTTTTTGTCTGGAGATTTTTCATTAGGGTAGCAACTGAAGCCTTGAACTGTGAACCTGCTGTTGGTGGTCTCTTCAGATTGATCTTAGCAGGGTTTCCTTCTGGGAACAATGCTTTGATAAGGGAGTGGTTGGCCTTCCACATGGCCTGGGAGAGGTCACGGTACAGAAGATCATTATTTTTGTCAACAAATCCTTCCACCTGGTACATCACCTGAACAACAGAGAAGAGTCTCATCAGCACAGGTTTCGAACTACAGCATAGGCCAGTTCAAAACTGACCCAAGAAACTGATTTCTCCTTCTTACAGCTGTCCAAAAGAGAGGAAAAATGTTTCAGCTTTCATTTTAAATCTGGCATTTGGATGACTTTTTGCTGGATAAAATGCCTGTGAACATGCTACCTAAGAAAGATGCATTTTCTCATACTGCCAACAGTTCCCTATCAATCAATACCGGTTTCTGAAGTGGAAGAAACCCTTTTTCCATGATAACTCTGACACACCACCACCTGCCAAGACTCCAAAACAATCTGGGGTGTTTTTTTGTCTGACGAAGTTTTTCTCCCTCTCTTTTGAACCAAAACAACAACAAAAATACCCTTTCCTTTCAAAGCACTGAAGTGCTTATATTATTTGCCTAACTAAAACAAGACAGGGAATATCACCTCTTGCTATCACAGTGCAAGAAGCAAGCTGTGCAGCCCCCAGGGGACTGTTATTTTAAAGGACTTTTACCAGGAAAGCAGTCCAATAACAACAAGAACGAGTACAAAGCTCTGAGCTGCAGCTGGGTACCCAGGAGGCAGCCAGAGGAACTTCATGCACATCTCAGATTGCTACCGGCTTCTTTAATTTTTGAGGGAAATTAGGAATTTCAAATAGGAAATGTATTTGATTAATTGTGACAAGGCTGGTAATACAGATTCTTCTTCAGATCCATGTTTTCTCAGTTCTGCATAGGTATGTACTATGTACACAGAATACTGAATGAAAATAGTACTGACATGTATTTTACACAACAGCAAGTTATGGGAACTCAGGCAGCATTTTGCTTTGCAGAATGTGTTTCTGGTTCTGACAGGTGCAGTAAATACCACTACTGAAAAAACCCAAAAAAACCCAGAACAACTGTTCACATGAAATTACTTATATGTCTTAAAAGAAGGGTCAAACTTGTGTTGACCAGTGACAAGATCAAAATGTTCTCAGCTGAGGATGGAAAAACAACATTCCTCCCAAAATAGGAGGAATTCACTCTGCTGGGTACGTGAATGCCTGTAACAATCAAAGACCCTCACTGCCTGCTAAGACACAATCTGTGCACAGTCCTCCTCAAAGTACTGGGGTATTTTCAATTCACTTAGATTTTTGACAACCAAAGAAATACCTAGGTATTAACGCCTGACATATTATATGCAGTTACAAACTCTTCTTGGCAACTAATGTTAGTGAATGGCTGCCTGAAAGTCTGATATTTCTGGGACTATTTTGAATGAGCAAGTTATTGAGCTATTCAAAATTGTAAGACTGAGAAAATTTCAAAAAGCATTAAGCAGTCCTAGGGAAATGAAACACTTTCCAAATACTCTTTACTGTGTGACATAATCATTTCAGGAGATTCAGACAAGAGGTATAATTTCAACCCTACATTTACTTTCAATTTTTTAAAAATAAATTGTCTTAAGTCTATGAATTAAATTATTTTGATTTTCATTAATAAAAAGTCATCATAGATTACACACTGAAAGCTGTCAGACTTGTATTTATTCATACTGCTTATGTTGTTAAATGCAAATACGTTTGCGAGCCCTCTGTATTGCTTTCTCTTCCATCTGTTAAAACACAGAGAATCAAATTCAATTCCTTCAAATGTACAATAACTGCATTTTCTCAAGAATGTGACTAAGAACTGCAGCTAGTTCAGTGACAAGGAGCATGTTTTCTAAAATATGTTGCCAACAAACGTGTGTGAATTGTCACTGTGAGCAATGATTTATTTCCAGAGACCTGATGCAGCACCAAAGCACATGGGGCACCTTTCTCCTTTGAAAGGAGAACTGCTTTGATTTCACCCAGAGCAGCAGGACTTTGTTCAAGGGCATGAAGTGACAGGACAAGGGGTAGGGGCTTCAGACTGACAGAGGGCAGACTTAGGTTAGATAGCAGGAAGAAATTCTTCCCTGTGAGGGTGGTGAGGCCCTGCACAGGCTGCCCACAGAAGCTGTGGCTGCTCCATCCCTGGAAGTGCTCATCAGGCTGGATAGGGCTCTAGTGAAAGGTGTCCCTTTCAGGGGGGTGTCCCTTTCAGGGGGGGCAGGGGGTTGGGACCCGGTGACATTTAAGGCTCCTTTCAACCAAAACCATTCCAAGACCTCCTAAAGCCTTCCAGCCCAAACCACAGATTTTAGGTTTAAGACAGGAAAGATTAAGATAGGTCAGAGTTTTTAATCAGCCCCCACACCACGTGCCCCCTGCAGCGGGTACCTTGCCAGCGTAATGCTGGATCCTGAAGCAGCTGTGAGGCAGGGAGGTGTCGTTGAGGAACCGGGAGCACTTGCTCAGCCTGCTCTCAAAGTGCTGGTGAGTGGCACAGACCTGGTTCAGCTTTTCTAAAAACGTGTCGTCAGTAACAGTTCCTGGTCTCAGGCATTCTTCATCCAGCATGGCCAGGATTCCAGTTTGGTTCTGAGGTTTCAAAACAAGAGCTTTAGTACTTGGTTCTGTTAGAGCACAAAAAGGAGACCATTCACCTGTTTGACTGCTGCTACCCAGAAAAACATTCTTTGAGCCATCTCAAAGTTCGGCTCTTTTTACCTCATACCATCTCCAACTAATCTTTAGCACTTGCATTTTGGAAAAGCTTTGTATAAGATTTGAAATTCATGTTGAAACTTTCTGTCATTTACTCAGACTGCAGCAACTCCAACTCAACTGAAAGTCACCAGTTTATGGTAAAACCACCACGTGTTTTATATTAACGATTAAAAACTGTTCTTTTCTGATTGTCAAGGAATTTTATCTTTCTTGGATTGGAAATCTTCTCAGTATATACAATTACTTTGAGTACCTCAAATATTCAATAACACATAATTGAGTTTTCTAGTTTCCATATAAAAAAATGTTAATTACAGTGCTGCATGTGATATCTGCTATGGAAAACAGCCCTAAATGTAAACATTTAAGAGCTGTTTGATTTCTTTTTTTTGTGTAGGTACTGCTGACTATTTCTACAAAAGTAATATAGCTTTTTTAAAAAACTCTTTCTAGTAAAATAAGCTTCTACTACACAAAGTAAGATTAATACAAAAATTCACAAAAAATTTGTGCATGAGGATGCATACGTTACAGCTAAATTAAATCCATGCATTAAAAATTATCCAGAGAGATTCTTGAATACAACTTACATTTTCTATTAGGTCACAAATGATAGCATTGTTGAAATATTCGATATGAGTCCATTCAATCCCCTATAAGAAAATATAAATAAATGTATGAACAGGAAAACAATGGAGGGAGATTTTCCTCTGGGCAATTAAACTGATATTCCAGTTAACCATGGCATTACTTTCACATTTAATTCTTCAAGCTCACCAACAATTCATTTATTAAGGAAAAAAGAAGCAATCATATACTCCTAACATTATCTGCGCAAAATGAGTGTCCTTGAGCGGCTGCCAAAGCCACTCTCCATTCCTTTCCCCCACCCATGTCAGCTTCCCATGCACTCCCTGGCGCCAGGCCAGGCCCCTCCCGCGCTGCCCACGCTCCCACTGGCCACAAGGAAATCAGCCCATGTCACTGCGAGCTCCTGAGATCAAAATTTCTCAGTTCTTCGTTGTTGGGATTTTTTTTTTTCTTTAATGGGAGGAAGAAAGAGGGCTAAATTTAGATAAGACAATTTGAAAAATCCAGAGTGTGACTGTTGTTCAGATGTTCTTAATATCTCCATTTCTTTTTTGAACATCAGCGCTAAAATTTCCAGGATGAGATGCCAATGCATCACGAGGTAGCACTGGTAGGGCAAATGACTGGAAGAAGGAAAATATTAATTTCATTCTTAATTTGCACTCTGTGGTACCTCTTACAGTTTACTTTTCTTGGAGCATTTGCAATGTCATTCAAGAACCAAATTGCAGTAGTGGTGGTTCACCACTGAATGCAAAATTAAAAAGCAACGCCAAAATTTCATGTTATCCTCAGGATCATAAGGTAGGAACTTTATGTAATTTTAAAAAATGTTTATACAGCAAAATGGTATCATCCAGTTTGAGTACAGACAGTGTGTGCCAGTTTTTACAGCTGGCAGCTGATATTTTGTCTGAGCTCTGTGTATCATGTGGAGCACTGCTAAAACCTATTAAAACTTTAGTTTGATGTTCACTCACAGAATAACATCAAACACCAGAGGCTGAGCTCCACAGGACATCTTAAATTTATCCATAAAGCGCACATGGAATACATACCTGGAAGAAGACTAGAACCAAAACTCCATCTGCAGTTTCTTTCATGCTGCCTGCTATTATTTTAGCCACCCAACTCCCTTTGAGGAAGGACTGGCTGTGGCTGTTCTTGGGGTGCATCCCAGACATTGCTGTGTAATCCAGAACACAGGCTGCAGGGTAATGGTACTGACACCAGAAAGTGATATTAGTGTTCCAATAAATCAATTAGCCCTTGCTCAGAACTCACAGTCCTCACTGCCAATGAATGGAGCAGAGCTGGGTCTGGTTTTTACCTGGAGAACTCATAATGTGAAACAAATGCCTAACCAACATTTTTTGCTTAATGTAACTAGCACACAGCCCCACACAAACATGCTCCATGTCAGTCCTGTGGTCAGAAAGTGCCTCTGTTGCCTGAAAAACCATTCCAGCCTGCATGCCTGTGTATCTTTACAGGGGCAATCGGAGGAGGAGGATAAGGAAAGATCCATTCAAGTGTTACCTCTCGGATGTACTCCTCCTGCTCCTCTTTGAGGGTAAGTTCAATGAAGATCTGCTGCAACTTCTCATTACAGTAGTTGATAATGAATTGCTCAAAGCTGTTGTCCTGTCAGATGAAACATGTTTGAGTTAGCTCTGTGTAAACAGCCTGGAACCCAGCTGGAGTGAGTTACTGCAGCAGCTGCAGGTCAACAAGCCGCTGTATTAACTACTCCTTCCAGTTTTGTGATGGGATGGTTGGAGCAATATTTGATTGAGATCACGATTAGTTCAGAATTTTTAGACCAAATCCTTCCCTGAGGCTTTGTCCACTGGGAGGGACAAAAACCTCTGTAGGTTTTATTCATGGTGCCTCCACACTGGTTCCTTTTAACAACTCACAGGACACTTGTGGTGTCAGGTAATAAATGATCAAAGTTTTGCCTGCACTAATCCATCCCCATATGTAAAATGTAGTCTCCTGTGGGGTCTGATAAATAAAATCATGACAGTAGCATTAGCTCTTTTCCACTCAGCCAATACAGCATTCTATTTCCCTACAGAATAAGGCTCAAGCTGCATTTCCAGTTCCAGAGCCTGGGTTAAGAGATTATTGGCTCCAGAGGTCAACCCACCTCCTCCCTGCCAACAAACTGCCCCTTGAAATGATGGGAAACAAAAGAGCTTCATTGCCTGAAATCCCTCTAACAGGCTAATTTATCTAAAACTGGGTTAGGGAGCAGCAGATGTGTGACCCTTTGCAGAAGGGACCAGGGAGTGGAGCAGACCCCAGCAGGAGGGGTGGGCATAGGAAGGAGGCTCGGTGACTGCCCCACCACAGGCTGTGACATGACACTCTGCCTTTTTAAACTACCAAAATATCTGCTATACAATACCTGGGAGGCTTAAATTATGCTGACAGAATTTTTACCACTGAAGGCAAGTGCAATCATTGCAATGTTTGAATTAAGGATCTGGTTGCTAAATGAGATTAAGAACACACAAGCAGATTAGAAAATATTGAGGTAGCACAGATTACTTTTATCATTTTAGTTTTAAATGAAGCAAAATCATAGCTGATCACCAAAATCCCTCAGCCACAAATGCTGCCCCTCTCACCAACTGCAATTATCACTCAGAGACTGCAAAACTTGCATAGCTCTAGATGAGAGAGTTAAAATTTGGCATGCAGCAAAATCAGCACTGCAAACAAAGCATACTTACTGCATTCTGTTGAAAAAGAAATTACATAAACTGCAGTCAGTATTTATTCTCCCATAACAATATACAGAATATATCTATTAGCACTTATTTAGCATACCAAGTAGATCAATCTTTGTACCACTGAAAATGCAAAGTGCTACATGAATATTATGTATCACATCTTCATAGGTGAGTCTAACTTTAGTTACTGTCTAAATATTATCAAATAAACCAAGAGGTTGAAACACATCAGAACAGCATTCTTGCACTGCCCTGTCTCTAAATCACTGGGTAATTTTTGCCTCTAAAAGCCATATTTATAATCTTGGGCATACAAATCTCTGCAACAGAAGAGGAGAATGTGGAAGGGAACAGAGAATACTGGAGGAAGAATGAGCATAAGTTTATTTGACACATTCAGATAAGGCCATCACTTCAGATATATTGAGTATGAAGTAAAAGGACCCCAGCTGTCACATCACCCAGACAAAGAGGAAGGGTAAAACACACTCTGCATCCTCCTGCCAGGCACATGCCACCCAGGTCAGAGACTGCTTCTCCAAAAGACCAGGTTATTCTTATTTAAAAGGCTTTAGGGCTATTCACTCACAAATTATACGGGTTTGGTCATCAAAAGAGGATGGAAACTGAACAGAAAATCCAGCTAAACCATCTAACCAAAAGGTCATTAACAATACATTAAAGTAATTGCAACGTGTTTTACTGATTTATTGTATATCTGTGATATTTATGGCTTGCCAAAAAAAAAAAAAAAANAATATAGATTAGTAAACAAAAAAAAAAAAAAAAAAAAAAAAAAAAAAAGAGGCAAACCAAAATCCACAGAGTTCTCCACATATCACTCACTTTGAGCTATGAAATTCTATTTGACATTGCCAAGCCACTGAAAATTGCTATTCCAGGAAAAAAGTTATTGAAGAGCATCAGCAATGTTGTTCTTTATGAATAACACTGAGCAAGAGGCCAAGACAGTTAATTATGGCAAAGAAAATGAGGAAAAAGGTTTGAAATTACTGAGATTCTCAAAACACTTAACTCTGAGCAGACCAGAAGACATTTGATAAATTAAATACACTTCAGAAAATGTTTTTTAAAAACCCTTATGAAATAAACTAGAGTGTTCATCTCTAAGCAATTCTAAAGAAGGTAACAGAGGTTGTGCATTTATTCACCCTTAATGAATAGCTCTGATTTTTAATTATGTGAGGGCTCCACAAAACGTATGCAAACATTCACAAATGAGTTTCCCTGCCTAATATTTTAATGAAAGTCTTATAGAAATGAATGCAACAGGATTAGAAGGGATCTAAAGGACTTCTGACTTTTTTTTTTAGAAGGCAGTAGAGAATAACCTTTATCAGTGCTAGCACATCACTAAACCCATTCAGGAGACAGGGGCTGGAGGGACCCTCCCTCAGAGACTACTTGCTCCTTATGCTGACCACTTGTATTAGAAAGGGTTTGACCAACACAGAAGCAGAGCAGTCACACCCAAAATTTGAGGAAGAGCTACCAAAAAGGGAAAAAAAAATAAGACCATATATTCTCAAGGTGTCAGCTTCTCTTCCAGGCTGTAATTCTGCTACTTTTAATGTTGAGGGCATCACTTCAATCCCTGCATTTTAATAGCAGCTTTCTAACTATGCCTTTGAAATCACAGTGGAATACAAAATAAAACCTTCAGGGAATGTAAAATCACAGTCTCTCAAATTAAATAAAGGTGCTGGGAAAGCAGAATGACACCTGAGCTAGGCTTAAAGTCATGTTGAATTTATAGATACAGCTCAACCAACCCCCCTCAGCTTATCCTTTGAATCTTTTATCAGATGCAACACTAAATTTGGAGGAGTAAAAAAATTCACTGACAAAAATCAAAGCCTACTTCACCATGGTTCTTGCTTCTCAAATAATGGTGTCTTGCTCATACAGCTTCATTCTTTATCAACCTTCATGGCTGGTATTTCATGAATAGCAAATTTTGAACTCTAAAAAAATTCTTTTCCATGTAAAAATAAAGTGATCATATAAACTAGCTGTAAAGTTCTATCTGTGGGCCACAGCTATTACATACAGGTGCTTGAAAGTCCTACAGAAAATATTCTTTTGTCCTTAATATTTTACCTAACTTCTTCCTCCAAAGATTCCACTTGTGTACCATGGAATCACCTGAAAAAATATATATGGTTTGTTGCTGACTTTATATGTTTTTATACCAGTAAAATACCAATGTGAAACAGATAAAAATATTTCTGTTAAAAAAAAAAAAAAAAAAAAAAAAAAAAAAACCTAAAAATCTCTAAACTGATCTCAGGCAGAAATATCTCCATTAGATTTATGAACAAAAAAAATGTAAAACAGACCATTTTCCTATCAACATTAGATACTTTCTAACCATCTCTCCCCACACAGAATTCAAATTCACTTTTGAGTATCCAGTTCCCAACAATTTCCAAAGATGATGAGGCAACTAAGACACCTGCCTAAAACTGAAAACTGGATACCTGTCCATTAGGCAGGAATAAATTCTTAACTTCCACCTGCCTAATAAAGTCTAACTTTAGGTGTTCCATTTTTTGTGTCCTCACCAGTGTTGCCCCAAATCAAGCAGATGATGTTGATCCAAACCTATGGACTCAGCTATGTCACACCTCAGTGTCACACTTTCCTAGGTGTTCCTCAATGTCTCCTCTTCCTTCTGAATCTTTCACCACACCATTCTTGCTCAGAGGCAATTCAAAAACCTACACATTGCTCAGTCTGCAACCATACTGACAAAAAGGTGTCCAGCAACATTTTTTCAAACACATTATGTGAGCACTTACAGCTAAAATAATACGTTAGATGTATTTAAAGGAAAAGCATCTTTTAAAAGAAAACCCTAAGTGTTTCAAGTCATGAGACTGTTGAAATCAACAGGACTGATGTCATTAAAATGAACTTTTACATCAATGTGAAAAGGGAAAAAGACATACAGAGACTGATACTTCTGCTCTAGAACAAATAGCCCCAGAAAGTAAGTTTTTAAAAAAAATATCAACACAGCTCCAGGCATCAGAAGTCTCTGCCTCCTAATATAAGCAGGTGACCCCAAGTAGTTCCATCAGGCCCCTGGAGAAAAAGCCAGATGGCAAAAGTAATGATGATAAAAGACCAACACACTCACTTCACTGAGATGAATGGTGGAATGAAGAGTGAAATCAACCAGCAAATTCAATTTACATGCTACTGTGGTGTCTGGGGATAGGGGTTTTATGTATGACCACACAAGCATACGAGTTTATGAGATGAAACTAAGGAATATAAATGCTAGGAAGTTAAAATCAGCAAAATGGGAGAATTGCATTTAAACAAAATGAAAAAGACGCTATTTTAATCTCAGAAAGCAATGACCCAGTTATAATGTGACTCAGGTATAATATTTTGTTCTTTTTTTGCAAATTTAGTAAAGGCATGTTATCAACATTTATTCCTTTTTTTCTGTTTACATATACAAACATTTGAGCAATCAAGCTTATTTCCTGTATACTAGACCGCTCTGGGCTTTTGTGTAAATATCTCTATAGGCAAAGAACCAGAGAGGAACATCTTTTAATTACAAATATTCCACTATATGCAATCAAGCCATGTTTCTGTGTACCTCATGGAAGCAAGAAAGATCTGTGCCAAAGCTTTGGGGATTATCCATTTTCCATATTTGTGTAGCTCAACCAACTTCAGCCGTTTTTGTGTGCCAGGCAGAGAAGCAGGCACTCTGAAATCCATTGTGCTCCCAGCTCTGCTGTCCAGGCACACAGGTCTGAACCAAATTTGGACTTAAAAGGGTGAGAAACTCCAGTGAATCCAGTGCAGGTGTGATTCCTGGGGAAACCCAGGTACCATCACTTCAACAGACTCAACCTGATAAATCACAGTCCTGGAACAACAGGAATTACAAACAGGCAAGAACCTGCTGTATAGTCAGAACCACTCCTCTACTAAGACAGAAATAGCTGCTGTAGGGCAAAACATTATTCTCACAACCTGAAGCAGAACATTTGTGTATTTTTGCTCCAGCATTTCAAGCATTTCCTTTGTTGCAAAGAGCCAACCAATGGGATTTACTTCATAAAACTGCACATTGCAAAATAAGCCTCTCTAAATAGTTACGTTGTAGTACAATTAATTAAATGGTGCTTAACTTTCTGGGATGCATCTCTGCTTTGAGCATCCCATCACTTAAGGAAGTTATTGCTTCAGCAGTATTTTAAAATCTCCCTGGCACTGAGGAGTCCAATCAAGGGTCTCTCTCTGTAAAGCTCCTCTCACAAAACACTTGCCAGTTGATCAATTATAGATTAAAAATCCAGTTCTCCTCTTTCCCACTAGACTAGGGTCTGCCAGAAGAAGCTGAGGGTTGGGTACACACATTTTGGCACTGCTGCTTGCCAATATATGATAAACTTCTGGGAATCAGCCAAGGCTTGAACAGTTTCAAAAAGGAAATCTGTAGCAAGGTAGACTGCCTGGAAAAAGCAGCTGGAAATTATGGTCTGGAGATTAGGGCAAAGCAGATATCCATGGATGAGTTAAAGCCAAAGTCAGGACACGAAGAAAGGGTTCCCAGATTCTTAGGAAAAAAAAAAAACCAAGAAAAATTTAAAAATGAAGTTAAAATAAGATCCCAATAACTTTCCTCTTTGTTTTTTTTCCTTAATATATCCTGCTAGCAAATAACTAGACCCTTCTCTTGTAAAATAATCCTTTGGGGTGTGGGGGGAAGACCCTGATCCAGGAGCAATCTCTCATAGCTCAGTGTGCTCTGAAACTGCAATGCCCTTCCTGGAATCAACAGGATAGAAAAAGACAAAGCAACCAGTCAGCAACTGGACCAAGCTGTTGCACAGGTTTAAGGCGAAGGTGGAAATATCACCCCTATTTTTTCATGCCTTAAACACCTCAGAAAGACATTTTCAGTGAATATTACTCTTCATTTGGTTACCTCCCTCTAAAAACAGACGATTAACACAACTATGAAGTAGCTAATATGAAGAAAATGCATTCTTCATATTTCTAACACATTCCCTCAATAGAAATATTGTAATTTTATCATTGTCCAGATGACAGCTTACACAGTACATGCAGCAAGACCAAGCTTCTTGCTGTCACCTCAAGGGATTTCTGTGCACAAGAAACAAGCTATTTGCCTTAATAAAAGGAAGTGCTATCAAAATGCATCACAGACTGTGAGAAATGGACCTGGTTTTACTGCTGGGTGGCTTGTTTGGTTGGTTTGCTGGTGATACTTTTATTTACTGGTGTGCTTTACACAGATGTGGTGGATTCTGCCATGTCTTTGCATGTTCTCGTGTACCTGGAGCAAAAGGATTTGGTCGGATGCTGTCCCCAAGGACAAGGCAGCCACATTACTCTGGTAAACTAAATGGAACCAGTCCCTCTCTGCAGCTCTATTGCCAGTGCATCCCAGTTTCTTGTCAGATTAAAATATGTGGAACAAACTGCTCCACCACGGGACTGAGCAAAAAATACACTCTCAAACTGTCTTCTCAAGGCCTGGCAAATTTCAGCAATAAGCCTTGTTTGGCAGTGTTAACTTCCATAAAACTGCACTCCAAATCATTAACTTCATCATATGGACCAGCTGCAGAGTGGTGCTTGAATATTCAGAATAAAGCCTTTCAGCCAAGTAGCACAGACAGACATTTCCATCTCTGAAGGGCTGGGCAGGATGAAATGCTCACACTCGCTCCCTGACATTCGTTTTTACACACCCTACTTCTTGTCTCCCCAGGAAATGTACACAACAGGAAGCTCAACACCCAAAGCAAATGGAGAGAGCCTTCTGCTCATCTCTGCTGAGCCGAGCTAGGCCCCCATCATCTCCCTCCTACAGCCTTCAGTGCTTGATCACAAACCCCTCCCTTCCAGGACCCTGCCCTAACACCCTGCAGAGACGCAGAAACGGCTTTCTGCCCAAAAATGCACACCCAAATATGGAATAAAATGGGATCAGCCCCAAACCTACCCCAGGAAGCCTGGAATCAAGCTGGTTCTAAAACTCCTGGTGCCACCAGCCATCACCCCTAGCCCATCTCAAATGACAGTCTAGACTGCAGTGACGGCGCACGCAGCCGCTCAAAAATGTGGATAAACATCCTCGGAGCAATCAGTGTCAGGCTTGAGGCCACTGCCCAGCTCCAGCAGCACGGTTACACAACCAGCCCAGCCCTCCAGCCTGCCTTTTCACGCTCATCCTAGCCCCTAAATCCTTGCCTACAGACAATTCACACAGAGCCACACAAAATTTCAGCCTTTTGCTCTGCAAACATTCAGTCCCAGCATTTGGCTTACCACAAAAGGCACGGCAGGGTTCAAAAATAAACACAGCTTTACAGCACCTATTTTGTGGATTGTGTAGCCAAGCTCGCTGCTGACATCTGCCAAACCCACAGAGGCTGAGGATTATTGATAGATTTAAATTCCCTAATCTGAATTTTTAGACAGCCAAGTCCTTATATCTACTTTCTTGGATGGCTTTTGTGTTTGTCTGAAAAACGGGGTTTGTGTTTGATAAAAATACTAGCAAAACCCAAATCCCAAAGAGTATATGCCAGCAGTATCAATACTCAGTTATCTTTTCTCTGGTAATTTCCAAGAAACCTCCAGTTACCCTTGCAAATAAACTTCAGCATTAATTGCAGAAAGCAGAGTGAATAGTAAATAAATTAATCTTTAAAAAATAAAGAAAAAAATCATTTAAAAGCTTCAATTTACACATACTATAACAAGACTGCTATTGTCATCAAGAAGCTGAAGTGTAGGATCTTTCAAAATGGTAAATTTGGATTTCTTTATTTACTCTTCTTACACATGGAACTGTAGGATGATCCAAAGAATCATCCTGAACAGTAAAAAAGGCATGAGAGATATTGTGCCCTGTCCATTAGGAAACAAAACAAAACCCCAAAAACAAAGGAAAAAATTAAAATGTAAAAATCATCCCTCAGTAAACACATTCCTTGCTGCTTATTCCAATGGTATGGAGCTTCCTGTGTAAATATTTTGCATGTATATAAAACACTCCTGCTCCACCTCCTGAGGGTTTTGATACGTTCTGTCTCCAGGGTACAAGGCCATTTCAGGTCAAAGACCACGCACTCATGATAAACTCCCCTGATTCCTGAGTAGAAACATGATTAATGCAGGCCTTTCTGCCCTCAGCACATCAGATAGCTTGCACATTCAAAAGGCACAAATTTAGACAAGAAGCCTTTCAAGTGCATTTTTGCCAACAAACATTCTTTGTAGAGCTGACATTAGTTCTAACTTTCAGGAGCAGATGTGAAAATCAAAACATGACTTGGGAATTAAGTTCAAGAGGGTAGTGCACATTCTTAGTCATAGGTTTTAACTGATTTATAACTAGATGGATGTGTTACTGTCATTAGCTACACCTCAGCTAATATTCTGAATGTTTGGCTATCATGTTTACAAATGTACCACACAGCAAAACACTCCCAATTCCACTGATTTATAGCATTTGTTATGCTATAAATCTTAAGACGTTATTAAATTTTCCATTTTTTTTTTCTCCATAGTGTCAAAATTTTATTTATTGATAAGTTGCTTTAATATAATTAGATTTAAACAAGAATTCAATTACTTCTGTGATGCTGAACCAAGCTGCTTGGCTACTTTTCTCACCATAGGTCTTAACTCAAGAGAGAGTCACAACTTGTATGAATGTAGTGATGAATTTGATCCTCAATTCACAAGAGCAAAACCTTCCCCACATTTTCCAGGAAACACCAACACTCAGCATTTAAAGGAGTGAACAATAACTACCCTATATTTTATAGGGTAGTTATTGTTCACTCCTTTATAAAGTTATAAAAATAACTTTATTTTAAAACTTTCGAGAAAGCTACTCAGTAATTCAGTATGCCAGGTAAGTGAAAAGAGCCCTGTTTTGGGGTTGGTTTTTTTTTAATTTTTCTCCTGCACTCAGCCACTCACTTATGACCTTCTGAGAGGCTGAATGTAGAAAAGATGAAAATTACATGTGAGAAACAGCCTTGTCTGTAGAACACCATCCCACAAACACAATCCTTCAGCTGCCTTGTGTGCAAGCCTCTGTCTGCCACCTCCCTGTGCCTGTCTCACCTAACCAAACACAGGGGACCTAAAAAACACAACTCCTGCCTTGAGGATGCCACCAGCACCACTCCAGTGGCAGCTCCCTAAAAGCTACTGCAAGAACCAGCTCTGCAGAGATCTGGCACCAAGATCCCCCCCAGCCACCTGAAATATCTTGCCTGATATTTTCATAGACATGCTCTTGTGTTTAATGCAAACAACACCACCTCTTTCAGCAAGCCCTGGAGGCAGCTCTCAGCTTTCCCCTTCCTCTTCACAGGGGTTCTCTGATTTGCACACAGTTGGAGGTTTTGCCTCCAAAATGAAACTTACACCACCCTCACATGAACAGTTGCTCTTTTCTGGATTATTCCCATTTTCCACACAGCTTAAACACCCTCCCCAGATTTCCAAGAGGGATGTAGGGAAGTGGGTCAGGATTGCATGTTTTCTACTGATTTTTTTCCACCTCAGATGGGTTTCTAGTTTAAATGCATACAGATTCCAACCAAGATCTATAAATCTCTTAACAAAAACTGTCAGAACAAGATTTATGAAAATGCCCTGTCCCTTGTGCTCTCTAACCCAATTAAAAACTCCTCATTGACTGTTTTGTTTCAAAATACCACCAGTCTAAAAATACTGTTGTAAACAAACAGCAGTGAGCCACAGATCTTTAGCTAGGAATAGGTACAGAGTATTTATCTAAATGAATTGAGATGAAATGCAATATAAATCCTTGTTTAATTCTGACAGGAAAAAAACCATATAGTTTTCATTGGGTGGTTGGTTTTTTCCCCTCTCAGGATACACAGCTCGTTCAAAGACATCCACAAAATGCCTCAGGGCAGAAATGACAGTGCCAGAGTTTCTCCTATGCTCAGAATGTATGTCACAACAAAACATATTTAGTTTATCCATCATAAATATTTATTTGTGTAAAAACACAAGTTTGACTTTCCTAATTGTTTGTTCAATTGCCAGACATGTTAAGACATCTCTCTTTGGTTTACTTTTCTAGTGTGGTTTTTTTTGATTTTGTTTTGGGGTTTGTTTTTGATCAGGCATGACACATTTGAGTCAAATTACATATATTCTGATTATGAATCCATGAACAACTCTGTTAAGCTTTAATAACACCTCTCCCACTAAATGGTTACCATTATAAAGGTCTTACCTCAAAAATTTCAAAGCCATAGATGTCCAGCACCCCCATTACCTTCTTTCTCACTTTTGTTTGTGCCTTGAACAAAATTAAACACTGAATAAGTCATCTGTAGATAGCAAACTTGGGACAAGAAAATGAATGTATCTCATAAGTAAGCTGTCAAATACTGTAAAACTAAAATGCTAAGCATGGTTTCCCAAAATACACTTAGTGTGAATATTTTTATAAGCTTAAGAACAGAGCAGAGAGCAATTTGTTGAGCTGTGATAGGGTTATTTATGTGTAATGGTGTACAGCCAAGAGAAATTAAATTTGCAAATACAGTTTTACTGTCCACTTTAATTTAAAGGATCTCTATTGATTTTTTTGTTGTTGTTTATTTACAAGCACAAAGCAACAATACCTTAATGCTCTCATTGATCCTGGTAACAAGCCAGGAGAACAGGCGACTGTATAAATTCTTAGCCAGAGCATCACGGGCATAATAAGCCTAAAGAGGAAAAAAAAAAGAAGAAAAATGTTATAAATGCTGGGCTAAAGCTAAAATTTTCCTGCTGCTGACATGTGCTAAAGGTGCTATGAGCTGAGCAAAACCAGCACAGGGAGTGTGCCCCAGGTGGGCACAGGAGCTCTGACCCTGGCCACAGGCTGGCTGGACCAGCAGCCACAACCAGGGCAGGGCACAATCCAGCTCCCTCCCTGCTCTTCCCCCTGCTCCCTGAGGACTCATCTCCCCCATCCCAACCCTAGGCAGAGGGACTGGAGCAGCTGCAGCTGGAGAAGGCACATTCCTGCCAGCCTGAGCTGATGAGACACAGGTGACAGCCACCCTGGCTCTGCAGCGTTTCAGGGAGATGAACCACACTGGCAGCAAAGACTGCTCAGCAGCCCGGGGCCCACAGCTCCCATGGAATTACAGCAGTTCCCTAAATGAAAACAGTCTGCCACAACATGTGCTTTGTGCAGGACTGCTTGTGTTTCCATTCTCTGCAACACTGGCCTGTCCCTCACCTTTTGGAGGTGATTCACACACAAAACCAAAGCGTCCAGTATCTCTTAACCCTGGGAAGCCACTGAAGAAAAAACACACTTCTGCTTGTGGTTTATTCAGTGCAGCCTCTTAGCTGTAGTTTTGCGGGGGTAGTTGTGATTTAATCATGCAGAATAAAATTGTCATTTAAAAGGATTCTTGCCTCTTAGATCAGGACCTCTTTTTACCTGAGCCACATTTAGTGTTGTTGAAACTTTCTCTTGTTTGGCCTCCACTGTCCTGAAGCTGAAAGCTCTCTCCAATACAGACTGGTCTATACCAGTCAATTCGCAGATTTCCTTGAGTTCTAGCAAGAAAAAGCAAAGTGTAAATACAATGAATCCTTCCTCATTATTGCTTTTCCTTCCCCAAAACTACCAGCTTCTAAGAAGTGTGGTATTTTTCCCAAAATACCCTTAAACAGAAATATTCCCTGTTCACACTCCCTCCCCACCATCCTGCCAAGCAAATTCTTTAAAAATATGCACAGTGCAAGGAAACAGAGCTACTGGTTTTGAAAGCACTTCCTATCCACTTATTTTTGAGAAGAAACTTTCCCTCTATTTACAGCAGACTACTTTGCATAATGAAAAACTTTCAGATGAAAATGAACTTTCAAAATACATCAGCTGCAGAAATATCCCCGAATGAATTTGACACTAAAGGCAGAGGTACTGCAAAAGGACAAAAATCCTGCACTGAAGAAAAAAAACAAGCAGCTACATAAAGGCACAGAACCATTTAACATTTTAGAACAAAATATATAATAATAAAATGAGGAAAAAAAAAGAGGACAAAAAATCATTTCTGGAAATTCAAACAGAACGATTGAAACTGTACAGAATGCAGCCCATGGTTGCCTGAGGGTGAGCTCTGGAAACAATCTCAATTTATATATAAGGATATTGTATGTCTGCAGAAATGACAAAATTAATAATGACTTCAGACAAATTATTGGCTTTCCTCCCACCACTAATCTCATCTTACCATTTTTATCTTTGATTTTACTTTCGTCTAGGCCATTTGCACGAGATTCAGGCTTAAATTCGATATTTCCCAATTTCAGAACGGCTGCCACTACTTCAAAAACCGATTGTGTTTCATGATCCATAAACCCAACAATCTGCATTGCATTCTGGAAGGGGGACAAATAAAATTATGAGATAAAAAATCATCTGCATTTAAACAGATCATAACTTGAAAAATCCTCCTTTTATTTGCAATAATTACAAATAGTTTATGAACACTTCTGCTTCTAGAAGTACTTAGTATAATTCCTGTGCTAAGATAAGTAAGTTTTTTAACACACAAGAGGTGTGAAAATGGAGCTGGCATTCAGTCCAGTCCATTCTAGGACTCATTCAGTATTTGGGTTTCTGAAACGCTGTACTTTTTTTAGTCACTTAATTTAGTTTGTAACCCAACCCAATTTTTCCCAGTCAAATGAACAGGTACTCCTGTCCTCTCAGACCAGTCACTTTTAAAATGAATATTTGCATACACTGGGTATCAAGGCCCTTATTCATCTTGTCCCTGAATACAACCAAGCAAAACCAGGACAGCAAATCCTCCTGGGAATCATCCCAGTCCTCTTTTTCTTTTGACTTGGTCAGCATCACCTGGGCCCTGAGGCTCAGTCACTGCTGTCCTAAGCCACTACAAAATATAATTTTTCCCAGGATCTGACCAAGGCATCTGGGCTTTTTTTTTTCTTCCTTCTTTTGTTTTCTTTTTGTTTGTTTGTTTTTTTTTGGTTTGGAGGAGTTTTGTTTGGGATTTTTTTATTCTTTTTTTTTTTTTTTGGTCCTTTTTGTATTCCCATAAGAATACTCCAGAAACTTGACCCTATTTCCCAGTTGTGTTCATGTTTCCCTGTGCAAACATGCTCTATCCCAGCAGGAAGAGTGCCAGCACTCAGAAGAGCTGTCCCTCCCAGCCCAGCCCTGCATGAACAGACAGAACAAGGGCCATAAGAACCCTGCACTGGTGCTGAGGGCACTGTCAGCCCCTGCTCCTTCTTACCCTGACTGTTTTGAAGTTTGAAGCATCATCCACTCCATTCACTCTGGCAGAATCAAGGCCCAGGTAGTTGTATCTGCTGAAGTCCCTCTCTAGCTTGAGTTTGCCTGATTAGTAAAAATATCATTAGTAATAGAATTCTTGTTAGCAGCAATTTTATCCCAGAATCAGCATTGTCAGGAATAGGTTGTCATTATTGGATTTTCCTCAAAGATCTTTTAATTATTAGCCTTCTGAATAAGAACAGATTTTCAAATTTGTTTATAATACATTGCTTAGCCAATCCTGATTCAGGTATGTGGATAACATCAAAGCACATATGCACTTCAGGTATTACCAATGATACTACCACCAAATTTGAAAAATTAATTGATAGCACATTTCCCACAAAAGATGATGTGCATGGAATAGCACATTAAATATAAAGAAAAGGCACATCTGAACATTGCAGAAGGGCAACACTTACAGAGAAACTCTTCCGATGCACCAGACAGGATCTGATAGAAAATGTGGAAGTTTCTTTCACCCCTTGGCTGCTTAACAACACGAGACTTCTCTAGCAGATCTAAACAAACAAACAAAAATCTCACAGGTCAGGGACAGACTGCTGGAGCAAAACCCTTTAAAAAGAATATAACCCTCCATCATTCTCTACTTCATTGCCTTATATCACCATCAGCAAACCAGGAGATGGTCGGTATGAACCTTATCATAGAATATCATGGATCTCCAACATCTCTTTGAGCTAGGGGCAAGGCAAGGGCTCTGGTAAAGGCTGCAGTCTATGAGCTGCAAACAGAATTCAGGTCAGGGAGGCAATGTGCTCAAAAGGTATTAACTGATTTACAGTACCACCACAGAATTAAGATTTGGTGAGGATGACTCTATGAGGGAAAGTTTGAAAAGAGGAAAAATGTTACCAGGCTAAGTGCATGAAAGATGGGTAAATGAAAAGGAGAGCCCAAATAAAGAAAGCATTTAAACTGAACAATCTTGCAGCACTTTGTGATCCTCAGGTGTATCACACTATGAAGTAATCCCCACTGGGGCTGACAGGAGCTCCATCCTGATATACTTAAATTGAAATGGAAAAGCAGCACTTTGAACAGCATCACTGCACTGATGGAGCAGCTTGACAGGAAGACTGCTTTCAGAGACAGACACGTGTCTAAGCCTTGCCCACGAGGGCAGGAATGCAGGCAGGCAGCATGAGCAGACTGACTTGTGACACCTTGCAATCACTCCAGACTCAGCATCATATTTACCACAGAGGTGACAATTCCAAGGCTGCCCAGCCTGCACTGCACTGGAAGGCTGTGGGTCACAGCACTCCAGAAGGAAGAGGAATGCAGTAAGAGAATGTCTGGATAGGTATCAGTGTGACCTGCTGGTTTTGAACAAAACTTAGGGGTTTTAGTTTTTTTTCTCACTAGTACAACTACATTTTTCCAAAGAGCAAACACATCATTCCCATGTGTTTCTCTTAAGCTACATATATTCAGAGACATGGAGACAGAGACATCCAATGCCTCATTCCAGGCACAGAGCAAAGGAGCTCCCCCTGCACCACCACGACACCCCCCCACATCTCTCTGTGACTGGGGGTTCAGTGCTCTCTAAGCCTGTGCAAGAAGAGCACTCCCAAAGGGAACTGTCCCCTTCAGAACACCCACAAAGTGAGGTGAGGTTTCACAAAGGTAAGACACAGGAAAAGCCAAGTCATGGCATGGGGTTGTTTTAACACCTCCCCTCGCTGGAATACCTGAGGTGTATTCTACTACACCTTTTCTCAGATTCCCATTCCTGCTGAAATGGAGCTGTTCAGTTGCAGCAGTCTGGGAAGTCAGAGGTGGCACTCAGGCCAGCAACCTTTGTGCAACCCCTCACCCCAGTCCCACCACAGAGGAGCAACTGGGGAGCCCTTGGCACAGCAGGGCTTAGCAGAGAGGGGTGGATCTGTCCTGGGGCTCCCTCCAAGAACAGAATGCAAGAGATGTACTCCTATTTCTGCTGGCTACAGGCACTGCCTGTGCTGCCCACTGTAATTACCTCCCTTCTCATGGTAGAGGAAATAAAGGCCCTTCTGAAGGGTTTAAAGTAACTTCAACCCACAAAATTACACAAGTCCTCAGAGTCCCTCCTCCACCCAAGCTATAGCAAGTCAGGTTCAAAAATTATTTTCTGCTCCAATAATTAGCCAGTGACAACAGTGACAAAATTCAGACAGTATTATTAATCTTCTGATTGGCTGATATTAGGATGAATTTCAAGTATTTATAGGCTGAGAGAGGTTGATCCCCCATCCAAGTGTTAGTATTTGGGCTGGGAAAGGCAAGGGGAGCAGCAGGCAGTTCAGAGCTGTGTTGGCTGTGAAGGTTCTCCAGGCAAGTGTTGGAACCGATCGCAGCCAAATTTAATCTCAAAAAAATAAACAACTTCAGCTCCCACAGTGGCTACACACACTTCAGGAAATGGCTGTATTCTCAAAGGATATTGAAGCAATGTGGTTTGGCTTATTTGGGTTTAAAAATATTTTACCTATAAATTTACTCAAATGCTGTCATGAAAGGCCAGCTACACATCCTGACAAAATATTATATGCAAGCATTCTAATTATGCATGCCTTCAGCAGATTTAAAAAACAGGTTCCTGAATATATGTCAAATTAGTTATGTTTAGGAGGATAATTGTTTTTTCACCAGCTTATCTTATTTACATATTTTTAGAAGCAACAAAGTTAACCAATTCACAATCAAGTTTTCAAAAGTCCTAACATTCCACATTCTGTCAGCCTTTGTAATTGAGAAATAAAGCAGTCACTGTCAGAAAATCAGGTGTATTCCTTAACAAAGCAGCTGCTGCCAATTCTTTTTTTCAAATCTGTGTTCACTGGGTTTCTTTTTTTCCTTTTCTTTCTGTTCCCATGCAGGCTGAAATCAGACTAGTAGGACAGATCCAGGCCATCTGCCCACTTCTTCAGGAATCTTCTTCCCTCTGTTTGCCCTAATTAGCATTTTAATAAATCAAAATCACACATACTTTTCTTAATGCAACCACTGCACTGGCAGTAACTTTCGTGTGAACTCCCACCAGACTGCCAGTCCTGTGGATCAAACACTCCAGAGAGGAAAGACAAAGCTGCACCTCAGATTGCTGCTCGTGGCCCTTGGGTGGTTCTCTCTACATTGCATTTTGTTACATGGTCTAAGTGAACTTGGTATAAGGTCTATACAGATTTATCAGCACATGGTGTGTTTATGGGTTAGGTAATATTTCTGCATTATCTAACAGTGCTTCTGCTTCAACAGGAACATTTACTTGTCTGCACCAAAGCAACAGGAAAAATAAAATTGCCTTGGAAAAGTTCAGCCTTGGAAATATTTCTGTCTGATTATCCTTTAATTCAGATGATTCAAAATCAAGCTACAGGCCTCAGGTTCTGAAGATTTTTTTGTTATTCCTAGATATCACTGTTTAAATGGAAGAAATCTCTGTAAGCACCTCGCTAAACAATTTGACTTAAAAGAAAGAAAAAAAAAAGATTCTGAGAATCTTTTTGCAGAATACTTCTGCAAACTCTAATGTACAAATTTACACCATTTTTTTGGTTGTTAGACCCATGAACTCGAGTGATACAGAAAAATGTAGGATATTTGTATTTCTCTAAATATACTAGAAATCAAATCAGCATTCAACAAAGGAGTAAGTAAACAGTAAAACCAAAAAAAAAGACACTACCTTAGTACATTCTAAATCATCCAGGAGAAGTTTATTTTAGTCATAGTCTCTTCAACTGGCCATGAAAAGGAGCCTTTTCACTGCTTTTCACTGCTCCTTTCATGTTCTGGTCACAGCAGCTTATTTCTACAGCCACATGGCATTTTCTCTTTTCCTATCTTGATTATCTAGTTGTTATCAATAGAAGTCACTGATTTAAAAGTTTCTCGTGAACTTCTCCCTATTATTCCCACCAAGTTCATAGTAACATTCTCTTGGATAAACTGATCCCTAATTGTGTCAGGCAAAAACAACCAAATGGGCAGTATGTGCACTGGCAATGACAGCATAATTTTAGAGTGTTAAAGCCTCGTTGCTCGAGTGATGAATGATGTTTAAAAATGAGCTCATCAAAATGTTTAATACAGTTTGTAGTTTGCTTACTCAAACTCTTCCTAGTTTAAGCAAAACCACTGCCTAAATGGTGGCAAACGTGCTAAGAGGAACACCAAGGGAGATGTTGCAACAAGTGAAGATTTAAAACAAAACCAAAAAGAAAATCAACAAGAATGGGTATCTGTTCCCATAATGTCTAATTGTCCAGTTTGTGCAACACTTCCCTAAGCAAAGGAGATTTCCAACAGCAACCACATAACAACTCGGGCTCTAGATTTCTCAGTAAGTGGGTAATTACTTCTGACTTCTAAAATTAACAAACAAGTTGTAAAAAAGAATAACCTGCAAAATTACCACTTTGCTAGCTTTTAAAAAAAGTTGGTGCTTTTGATAAACGTCATAGATTTCTTTCACGCTGTTGTTGGAAAAGATGGCAAAACAGGGCCCTTTCCTAATCTCTTGTTATTTGGATTCTGAAGACATTTTTTTGGTTAAAAATGGCTTTTCCAGATGACGCATTGCATATCCTCTACTTCCTGACCTGCACCAATGTTGTCCCCTAGTTAATTATTAAATCACTAAAGGACTTAGCCAGATTTAAAAAGATCAACTAATGCTAAAATTCAGGTATTTTTCAGCAGGAAATTCCAGGTGAAACATGAAAATTTAAGACTTACAAAAATTCTGAGAAAGATATTGGGAGATCCATGCTTTTCAAAAGGTCTAAACTATTTTAAGTGTGAAACATTCTGTACTAGGCACAAGCCCTTCAGCCATCAAATTTAGTGTACACAAAACCAGTCACAAAACTAACAAACCAAGTGTGCACACAAACTCTGCCTTAAGTACAAAACTGATGCAGCATCTGTGGAAACAGAGTCATATTTTAGAGCTGAAAAAAGCTATTGCAATTAGCACCTATTACTCCAAATCCAAACATACCTATTTTTATATAAGATATATATTAGTCTGTAATTACAGGTGGAAAAGGAACTACCATTCTCCTCTCTCTCATCCTCACTAACAAAGTAGTTACAGTAAATGGAAAACTAAGAATAGTATTGATCTTTTCCGTAATTTATTTCCACAATATTACACCCAGCTGAAAGCAACACTCCAACACTGCCTTTACTCAGAAGTGCTCTGGAAAAAAAGCTGTGAGTGCACAAGTGCTGACAAGACTGTCCACTGCAACAGCAGTGGTGGTGAATGCCCCACAGGAGGGCACAAAGAGCAGGCACACCTCAGCCTCAATTCAGAGAGAGAGTGTAAATGCCATTTACCTGCTTGCAGCTGCCCTCTAAAGCAGCAGCACCCCTTCAAGCAGGGACTGATGTTTGCTACTAACCAGGGATGGGATGCCTGCAGTCCCAGGTGGCAACACAGCAAGGGTCTCATGTTTAGCAATGCTGGCAGGAGCAGTCTGGATTTGCTAACCCGGTGCACATCAAACAGGTCACCTGGGAATGGATGGGCTGGCTGGCAGCTGGCACCAGGACTGAGCACCTTACATGGGCTCCAGCATCTCCCACCCATCAGGAAAAGGAGCTGGGATCTTCACAGAAAGCAACAAAAATGCAGGAGGAACAACTCGGGCTTAGAGCACACCTGGGCCAGCCTCCTTCACCCTCCTACTCACCCCCACCCCTGCTGGTGGTAGATCAAACAAATGCAACACATGCTGCCTTGAGCTCCAAGGGGAAAAAAATCCTGACTGAAGAAAAATACTGGAAGTTCGTATAAGCCACAATAATTTCAAATTCTGCATTTTCAATTTCTTTTCATGACTGTTCACGATGATGTAACAGTAAATCAATTTCCTTGGAAACCAGCACAGCTGGAAGATCTGAGCTGCCATACGTGAAATGAGACTGCACAGATTTTACACTGTTCAAACACAGCAT
Organism: Cisticola juncidis; assembly: GCA_013400215.1. Lineage (NCBI taxonomy): Eukaryota > Metazoa > Chordata > Aves > Passeriformes > Cisticolidae > Cisticola > Cisticola juncidis. Next base: position 786,936 of record VXBR01000802.1, read on the forward strand.
TATCTTCACTTTGGGTACACACCAGTTCTGAATTCATAGATGCCACAAATCCCTTCCATTTCATTATTTCCATTCTGATTTTACTCAAAAGATTCACCCTTCTGTTTATGGTGCATTAAATGTTTTGGGTCAGCTGGACACTCCCACTGGCTGCAAACCAGCCAGGGCAGACAAGCGGTGGTAATTTCACCTTCTAACTCCATCCTGTGCAAGGTTCACTCCTAGGTTAACCCCTCTCATTAAGAAGCAGGAGCTCATTGAAGGGCACCAGGGGAATGGCCCCAGGGAAGGTCACAGCAGCATCAGCCACTCCTTGAAGGGTCACCACAGGCAGAGTGGCCAGCCTTCCTCAGAGCTTCACAGCATTCCAGAGCAGGGCAGAGCAGGCCATTCCCAAAGAGACCTTCCAGCCTAATGGGTCTCTGCTTACCCACACCAGCCTGATAAAATTAGTAGCTTATCCTGGTTACCATTCTTGCCATCAGAATAACCCAGATGTTCACTGTGTCTGCTCCAAGCCACTCACAGTATGAGATACATCTTGGTGGCACAGGCTGTGGCACAAAAAGCCCACTACCTTAACTGATGTTTGGAAATCAGTCTGGTCAGAAACAACTATTAAAGTTTAACTAAAGCATTATGATGTCATCTTCCAACAGACATCAGAAATCAAAGAATATTTATGAACCTTTTCATAATCATACTTTCCCTTTTAAGGAAACTTCACTGCTACTTGATTTCATGTTTGATGAATTATGAAGACAAATCCTGATTTTGACTTAAACCAGAGTAAATTCTGAGTGGTCTAAAAGAATTTAGGCCCTCAATATCTTCAGAATGATGAAGTCTCACAGAAAAAGAAGTTTGTGTTGCAATGCAGTGCTGCAGATGTGTGGAAAAGATCTAAGGCAGCACAACCAACTTGCTTTGAAAATGCAGAGAATTTAAAATCTCTTCTAAGGAGAGATGGATGGACTATCAAGTTTTGCAAGCATTTAATCAAAGATGAGGTATATTAATATGCTGCTACAGGAACTCAGTATTTGCCTGTGACATACCCTGCCAAGGATGAGGTATTCACAGTTCAACAAGCAACATCTTTTCCACAACAGGGCTTACACATAAGGTCATAAATTGAAATTAATCTCCTTGCTATAAGGTATTTATTACATGTGACAAGACAGAGAGAATGCCTAAAATAGGCACATTTTAGATAGATCCAAAAATATGTCTGCCCTTTGATACATATGTCATCACATCATTACAATTACATGTAATGTTATAATTACACCATGCAGAGATTGATGGGGCAGATAAACTACAGAGCAACAATTTGGATTGTCTTTTGATATGACACAATATTTTAATTACATGACTCAGTGCAGTACTTTCAAAGACAGACTGTTAAATGTCCACTCTTGTAAAGGAGGGTTCATTTTTACATACCTATTTTGAATGTGAAATAAAAAGAAACAAGTAACAGCCTTTTAGAACCTTTTTGTTCACATTTAGTTATTACGAATATATTATGTCTGGCCTCTAATTTTGTTGACTGCCAAATGTCAAAGCTCATAGATAGACATAAACACTTACATAGTGACTAATTTGAGTTTCAAGATCTACTCTGTCACAAAACTCAGGCTCTTCAGGCACACTTCCAAAAGGTGACCTGGTCCAGAAGAAATGCCCTCTGAAAAAAGCCAAAACCTGCATTTATGTGCAAAATTCCTCACTGTGTTTTAAAAATGTTTATGTTCTATATGGAGAGTACAGCTCACCTTGGGTGAGTCTCATTATTTCACAACCAGTTAAATGCCAATGGTGTCAAAAGTCACATCTTTAGAAGCAGCAATGAATTTGGCTGAGTGGAAAGAGAGGTCAAGGCTAGGTCAGTGACACCTAGTATAGTCACTCACTGCCCTCTTCCTCCCCTTTTAAAAATAAGAAAACCAAACAAATATGGCTTTATATAGCACTGAGGAGGAATTTATTTAAAAAGCTGCACTTAAATCCTCAAAAGAAAAGCAAGTCAAAGCATTCCAGGCTGCCATTCAGTTCCCAGCCTTTTTCTTCCCCACAGAGAGCTGGTCAGAATTTCTGAATTGCTACAGGTGTCATAAAACAAGCTCCAAGGCCATCCTTGCCTCCCTAAACTCAACAGCTGCCCATCCTCTCTCATTATAAACCTTTTCCTACACTTTCAGGAGTATAAATTTGTACAGATGCCTTTGGTTCCAAGTAAACATACTCATCTCATGGTGATCTCCAGCACACTCTGTATCACCCTTGCAAATTACAGGACAGCATCTGTCACAAACACACAGCCCATCAAACCTAGTAACACAACAGATTCCAGGGATTCAAGAATAAAAAAGACCCTCAGATATCCACATGCATCTGCCACCAGCTCCAGAGACAATATCCAGACTCACGCACATCACTCAGCACCTTTGAACCAACACAGTAAATTCAATATTCATGCTTACTTCAAGTCTGTTTTCACTTACTCTAAGGTACATTATTCAGCACAACAGCAATAAAATTAAAAAATAGAATTTGTCACATGATGAGAGAGATTCTATTAGATTAACACAGCTGATCTTTTCAATAACTTAACCATCTTCCTTTCTACACAAAACATTTAATCTGTGAATATATCAATAACTGATAGCAAAAGTAATACTCACAGTTGCTTATTACTCCCCCAAGCGGGTCACCCTTGAAATCAAACTCAATATCCATGTATTTTCCCTGTGAAAGCAACAGATTTTAAGATTATAATTTTCTGTTTAAGAAAAACTGCCCAAGACATCAAGTTAGTTCATTGAAAGGTTAGCAGAGCGACCTGACAATCTCCTGTCAGATTTTTGAAAAACAGAAAATTACTCACATCTTCTAAGACATTATCTCAGCCATGGATTTTTATGGAAACAGCTTTAATAGGGTTTTTAAAGCAACCCAGTAACTTGCTCAGTTTCTAAGGTTCTACGAAGCATACACACATTGTACAGACTTCCACCGGCGTGCCAAGAACACCAAGCAGTCCCTGTAGCCATTTAGGTACCGCCATGCTAATCTAGTGAAGGATGCAGAAGCAGTTATCTTGCAGGCAGCCTTCGGGGAGCTGCGGGAGCCGGCCAAGGCAGCCGCAGGAGAGCCGCGCAGTCTGGCCCGGAGCGCGGCTGGCAGCCGGCGCTGCTGCAGTCGCGGACGCCTGGCCCTGAGCGCGTGGCTGCCTTGTAAAAGTGATGGATTTTTCCTGCTGAACTCCTTCCCTGGTAACTCGGGAGACCAGGGCAACAATTAACGGGCTGTCACCGCACCAGCGGTTTCAGTCCCGGCCGTGCTGGCGCTTCCTCGACTTCTGCTCGACTTTTCCACATCGCAGAAGATCACTCCGGTCTTTGGATCGCTTTAATTTATTTGACAAGTGCTTAATGTAGTAACAGCTACAGTGAACAGCGACAAAACGGACAGACTGTGCAGAAAAGGCAAAAGCAGCGCTGCTCGCGTTGGCAGGGGAGTTCAGAGCGATAAAAGCTGCTGGTAGTAATTCAGCCAAATTCCACCCTCTAACAGAGGACACTGCTCACTGTCAGGGGTGAGACACTGCAACAGGCTGCCAGAGAAGCAGGGCAGGCTCAGGGCCAGCTGGGACAGGGCTCTGAGCATCCTGGTCCATGGAAGGTGTCCCTGCCCATGGCAGGGCATTGGAATGAGATGATCTTTAAGGTCCCTTCCCACCCAAACCCAAGACTGTAAGACAAAACCAGTACATTGAAAAGCCTTGTGTTCATACTTCCTTATCCACCGCATTTAGGAAGAGATTGGGTCTTGTTTATTTTTCTATTTTGCTTTTTAATACAGAACATAAAAAACCAAGCACTTTACACTGACTCACTCAAAGATATTTTCTAATTTACTGGTATTTTGTCAAGATTGGCTTGATTCAAACTCTATTTCCTTTCCTGTACTGTCTTGTTCAAGGTTAATTCCGAGCTGATTTGAATTTCAGGGATAAAAAATTAAATCAGATTATTAAATTTTCATTTCCCAAGGACTGGGACAGCTGGGTGTTTCCAAAACTATTTTTAGCTCAGTGTTTATAAACAAGGACTTGAAAGGCAAAACAGTTGTTAGTTCCACTTTGTCCTGGAAAGGCTTCTGAGCTCTCCATTCATCATTTCTGTAGTGTCATGTCTGATAACTGCAGTCTTCTCACCCTTTCTATTAAAAAGAAAATACTAAAAATCTCCACAGATACCCCAAATTTTGGCCCTGCCCTTGTGATGAAGACCCCTTGCTCTGTTCACAGTCAGAGGCAACGAGCTGCAGAAGGAGCATTCACAAACACGTGGAACATCATGAACTCTTGAGAATTAGAAGGGAGGGGGAGGAAATCTCCCAAGTGGGAAAAAAGGCAGCTCTTCAGTCTCACAATGTCCAGCACTTTTATCCATTTGCTTTAACTCACACCACACCATTCTCCCAGTGTATCAATTTTCCTTCTCTTGTCAGCTTCACACATCTCACAATATTACTCTTCTGGACACAAATGAGCAAATTACAGAGTTGTGTTCAGCTTTCTGATTTTAGCAGGAGAAACTATGATGAGTACTCACATTCTGAACTCCTAAACACTAGCATTAACTCTACTTTTCTGCTTTTTCAACTGTCAACTCTGATAATTTCTCATTCAGTTTCATGCCCAAAAAAGGTTGAATTCAACTAGTTGATTATAAAGAATTTAGGCAAAAAAAAAACAACATTACAAATGTTCATATTGAAACTAAAGTTGTAAACACATTTTGAAACATTACAGAAAGCAAAGTAGTCGTTTTAACAATATATATATATATATACATGAATGGAAAACAAGATCATATGGAAATATCTACTTGCTAAGCAGAGCAGTTGCTGGACACATGGTCTCTGACACTAAAGCCATCAGTGCCAAAAAATTAAAGAATCCAGCTGCGCTGTAATTATGTTTTCATCACAGGCTGCCACATCCTAATTTTGTTTGTTTGTTTTTTAGCCTCTACTTTGATATCCAGTTGAACTCCATGCCCATATCAGAAACCAACAAGATTTCTGGCAAGGAGGTGAAACATCTTTAAGGAGGCGTCACTAATAGTGCCCTGCTAACACACGGGGGAAGGAGAAGAGGCTCCTGTGTACAAAATTAAATACTGATTGTTGCTGAAGGTCTTCACCTTCTTCAAACACCACAGTCCTCAGACAGCTACAAGAAAGCTCCCCAGATTATTCCTTCCCTCTTTATGGATGCCTTGATGGTGGATACATAGTAAAACAGAAAAGGACTGAAGAAAATACTTACGAATCTAGAGGAGTTGTCATTCCGCACAGTTTTGGCATTTCCAAAAGCTGGAGAAAAACAAATACAACAAGCAAATCCATCAGTAAAAAAATATTTAAATGCTAAAATATCTAGGTCTGCTTACATATTTAAAGAGAAACGATGCCCTGTTCATTTTACGGGCATCAGTCCCTGGGGACAGAGTGGAACAGATATGATCACAAATTACAAAATCCTATAGAAGTCCAAAGAAGTTTTGTCTCAACACCTTCCTTGTTTAAAAAAAGTTAAAGAAAAATATACAAGAGGAAATGGTTCCAAAACAAAACTGTACTGATATTAAGCATATATCTTTGGGCTTTGAATCAACAAATTCCTAATTTTGTTACCCAAATAACTTTAAATACAGGAAATACTTCTTCCTCTTCTTTGCAGAGAAAGAAATTAATCCTACATCCCAGAATATGTTAAAAGCTGGAGGTCAGAAGTGAGGAAATTACAGAATGACACTTAAATATTGTTTGCATAGGACAGTTTAATCAATGCTTTGAAATGGATTTACTTACACCATTTAAACTCATTAATCCTACCTCAAGCTGAATTCATTTATCAGCTGAAGTCAGTCAGATTTACAATGAAAGTTGTCAGCTTGACCTAAACTAGCTTTCTGAGCAGATTGGTTTGAATTCCTTTAGCTCAAGTTTTATGACAATGGAAATTCTCTGAGAAAGGAATTCCCAGGGCTACATTTAATGGACATCTTAGAGCATGGGCAGGACAAGAACTCAGACTGGAGGACAATTCAAGCTCTAAAACTCACACATTGTCCACGCACATGTAGTCAAACAGGAGTGTCCCATCCATCATTAGGTACAGCACTCCTACTTCCAACAAGAGACTTTATTTATCCCAGTATTTATTTACATAGCATATATATATATATTCGGAGATCAAGTCAAGTCAATGCTTTTTGGACAGAAATAAATACATGCTTTTAGGCTTCCACAAACTTGCATGAGTAGACTTATTCTTGACCAAAGAACTAGAGCCAAAATGAAAAGTTTGTTGATCCTAAAGGCCAGGATAAGTGAAAGAATTGTTTTTAAAATCTTTATGCCCTGCAATAAATCATCTTTTCAGCAACCAAATCTCTGAGCTGCATTTTCTTAAACACAGTGCTTAACAGTAAAGTCATTTATAACTGCATGGAGTCGAGCACAAATGTTCCATTATAAAGCATGAGACACATTCCTTGGTTTTCCCTAAAGTTCATTGTTTCTAAAAGTTAATTTACAGTAGCAACTGGAGTTTAATAAAAATAATCCTATAAGATAAATTATGCATATGTAACATTTATGGCATTTTCTTGCACTGCAGTTGGACTGAAACAGAACTACCTAACCAAAGAAAAATAAATCTAACCACAAATGCTTAATTTCTGTCTAAAATCTATATAAGCAGCCAGGCTTGCTCAGTTTTTATTCCTTATGGAATAATCCAGTGCCCAACCTTCCAAAACAGCTAAACAGGCATTACCAGCACATTAAGCAGAACAAACAGCACCTTAAAATGATAAGGCAATCTTCAGTAAGCTTAGCTGATTCCTCTTGCATTAAAACAAAGCTTCACAAACCAACAAGAAATGAAACCCATTTGGCAGACAATCTAGCTTTGGCAAGAAAAGCCTCCATACCCACTATGCCATTTCTGTCCATATCTGAAATCTGCTTCCAGAACAGTGATAAAGCAACACAGCTCTTCTCTGTGAACCCAAAACAATGGAGGGTTGCAGTTCCCCCGTTCAGCTTTAAGGGGAACACAGCCCATCGTCAAAGACAGGCTTATCCAGCACTTCTATTATGTTTAAATGTCAACATTTCATCCTTTCTTTGCAAGCCTTTGCTTACAATTTCTGTTTTGTGTACAAAGACTGTTTTAACCATCCAGTTCCTCACTGCTCTCTGCCCAATTTCATGCATTTCCTTTAATTTTTTTTTACTTTTCCCTCTGTTTTCACTTGCGGAGTCCTTGTTCCCTATAGACGCCAATTCATCACTTACAAGCAAGGCAATAAACACAATGTTGACACTCAACAGTCTTTATAAACACCACATATGATCTGGCCATAATGCAAAATTGTCTTTTGACAACTGACACTGTCTCAGCACCACAACAGCTTTGAAAATTCTGGGAAAGACTGAGCCAGGAATCGACACAATAGCTCTAAATAAGTCACTGCTAACTGAGGAACTTCTGAAGGCAATTATTAGACAATGCAACAGAACTGCAAGCTTTGAGGATCATATATCCTATCTCCAGGAAAAAAAGAAAAAATCCTGTTTCTTGGCAGCCAATATCTTTAAATTAAAATTATTAATTAAAAAAATAGAAGTCTTTCATGGGAGAGCAGGAATGGCAGTTGTCAGGAAGAACAGGCCAGCAGTCACCACATCCAAGAAACAATAAATCTCAGGGAACAGGCATGCATATGGATCGGCTTCATTATTTCTAAGATCCCTTTCTTCACCCTTTTTTTTCCCTAAAAGAGAAATAATGCCTTACAGAAGTTGTTTGTTTACCAGAGACTATAATAGTATGATTTGGAAGGAAATGAATCAGAGGGACTGAAGTCAAGTCTTTTGATACAGACTAGCATCATCAAGGCAGGGTTAAGGAGGGTGAGCCCTCCGAGAGCAGCAGGAGGAGGCTGGGAAGTATGACCTAACTTCCTGAGCTCTTCCTTCATGAGGGAAACCGTTCTCTTCTCAAGAAAACCTACACACAGCTGGAGAAAATCTTGCAGATGTATTCACATAAAGCATCTCCTATGGTGTTGGACACCAAATCAGACACAGTTTTCCAAACCAGCTCAGCTGGAGCACCAGTACACACACAGGTAACACACTCGCACATACTCTGTGAGATGCTTACCTTCAAGGACTGGATTCGATTGCAAAAGTTGTTCTTTTACTTGATTAACCTCTGCCCCTTTTCCACACACAGCAGCTACATATGACATGACAAGTTTGCTTGCCTCTGTGGGGGAGAGCCAAATAAAACAGTGATAAGCATTGGCAAAAAGGCTGCAATATGATTTTACAGACTAAACCTCCATCTCATTTTCTCAGCGCCAGACAGGAACTGTGAGCACACTGATTTCACTTTGCTCCTGCATTGTAGTGCCATCTGGAAATGCAGAAGGAGCATACCCTGCTCTGAAACCCATGCCATTACATCAGCAATTCTCTTGATTTAAATACCTAGAGCCTCTACCCAAGCTTTAAAAAAAGCCACCATACAGCACATTACCTGCTCCTTTTTCATTTAGCCTCAGTAAGAGGCACTCTTCAAGCGAAGAATATTATCCCCTGCTGACACATTGGAAATGTTTTAATCTAGCCTGAAAATAAACAGGCTCAGGCAGTTTCAGGACGCAAAATTCAATCAGTTTACATCAGCAGATACACAAGTGCAAACACACAACACTTGTACATATGCAATTACAACTCGAATCTGCAAGCAGCTGAGTAACTGCAACATCACATAACATGCTGCAGTCTGTTTGAAAGTAAAACCAACAGAGAAAATGAAGCATTCATTTAAACAATAAAACTTGGAGGTGCTTTTAAGAATGTCTGGAACAATTTCTAGAGTCTCAGAGTTTGGTTCATATGGGTGTTAATCACCCATGATAGAAACAAAGATTAGATAATCCATCCAACCCTTATGTTTTTGCTGGTCATGAAAAAGCAGCTGGAAAATGATTTTGTTTATAAAGAGAGTCTGTGATGGTTACTATGATGCAAGGCAGTGAAATTTGAGGCAATATGGGCTGATATACAATGTAATTACTGACAGCTGGAAACCCTATCAACTCAAGATTGTGGTCATAAAAAAAATCATTACATTACATTTGTAACAGATCTTCAGAGATCTGTTACAAATTTAAGGGTCTCATTTCAGGAAAGAACTGACAGATGAGATGTTATCCTTGGATTTTGATCTTTCCTATTTAACCAAATTTGTTTGTTAGCATTGTATTACCATTGCATAATGTAGAGGAAACTGAGCAAAACTGCCACAGAGGAAGCAATCAGGGAGCAAAAACTATAGGTGGGTTCAGGATGCTCCTATCTCCTTTATTTGTGCCTCAAACCCAGCTCTCAATTTTGACTCTGTTCCCTTTAGAGCTTGGAATTACCAAATTATTTAATTTGAAATTTTTCAACATCTTTAAGCACAGGCACTCAATCACTGAGAGAAAAATGCACAGAAGCAGCAACAAAGTTATTATAATAGTTTACACACAATGACCTCAATACAGGCTTTGAACATCAGCAAAAGAAAATAAAGGACCTTTTTATTATTAGGAATTCTGTCTGGCCCAAGAAAGACATCAGGAAGGGAGTTATCACCCTAACATTTCAAAACATTTAAATACATCCCTTGTTCTGGTGATGCACCATGTTTTCTTGCCCAATGTTAGTATCAGTTAACACTAAAAACATGCAGAGAAACAAGGACAAAATTGGAAGTAAATAAAAAGACCCAACTGATGACAGTTCAGTTTCAGTTTTTCAAGCCCAAAAATGTCAACTATTCTGGCTACCAAAAATTTAAAACACAGTTATACAGTGTATCTGTACTAAGAAGTTTGTTTCCTTAACTCCAGGAACTTCATACCCTCTCCACCCCCTATTTTGTATTACCTTAATAAAAGAGGAATAATTCATATAATTCATATTATTTCCACTGAGGCTATAAAAATTACAGAATAGTCAAAATCTCTATACAAATCTAAATCTACTATTTACATACAGAGAAGTTCAACAACTCAACCTCTGATTCACCTTTCAAATGAATAAATCAACAATATGTGTACCTTAGTTGTGTGAGATGCTTGATAATGCACAGTTCGTGAGGAAATCAAGACATTAAACACCACCAGGACTCTTTGTCCAAGTCTGAACTTCTAGACAGGACCTCAAATAGTCATATTAATAAGAACTTGAGTTTTTTAATCTGCACTTCTACTGAACACATTTCCCTGTCTTCAGACTCTAAATAAGGATTACAAGACTTCAACACCTTTCAATTGGATGCCACTAATCAAAGAGCTCCAAAGATGGTACCTACACTTCATATGTGCACAAAAGCTTTGGAAAGCAACTTCTGGTTACCTGCTTTGAGTCTTGCTCAGAATAAGCACATAAAGCCCCACATAGTCTCAGATGCAAAGGAAAAAATCTCTGAAATTACTTGGAAACAGATGTATGCCTTCCTACCCGCTGTCTCTTTTGCAAGCCACCTCTGTTTTAAATTGCTATCTTTGAAAATAACTGGCTTCTTTCTTTTTTAAGGTCTACCTAAAATGTACTGCAGTTATGCAATCCTCACTTGGTTTCTAACCTTCCAGTTTGAAAACTAGCACTCATTTTCAAGGAAATATCAGCTTTGCCTAAGAAACTCTGTGTTCTGGCACACAAGCCAATCTTAGCACTGCAGCTGAGCACAGTGTGCAAAAGGCTGATAAAATTTCCAAAGTAATCAGCTACAGTTATTTCTTTTTCTTAGATAAATAGCAATAATCCAGTTTTCAAAAGCATGTATTTATTGAGAGACAAGTGGAAGTATCAAGTCTGGAAAACTCAGAGCGTTCAGTTTTTCATCTCTTCAAGTTTCCCAGCAGGACAGCCCAAATGTTTCCTGCCCTTGCAATACTCTGTGACAAGTCAGCATTACTTTGGTACAACTCTGGATACTGATGAGGACACTGTGCTAACATGACGTGGGACTTCAGCATGGTGACAGTGTGAAAAAACACTCTTCTATGTGAGTTCACAGCTGCAGCAACAAGTGTGGCAGCACTCTCTTCCTGCAGTGGCCAGACACTGAGAGTTACTGACATCTCTCAGTCCTCACTGACTCCAGCCTCCCTTTGCAAGACTCCAAACAACCCTGAATGGTTTTTAATCAGGTCCTAACTGCCCCTTACCTGTTTTCCCAGCTCCACTCTCTCCTGTAATAAGGATGCATTGGTCTTTGTCCTGGTCCCTTAAAGACCTGTAGGCTTCATCAGACAGAGCAAAGCTGCAAAGAAAGAAAAAGCCAATTGAGAATTAGAGGAAGAAAAAAAAAAAACAAACCAACCTACCAAATACTGACAGTAATTACAACCTGTTCTTCACACACCCAGGAAGAAAAAAAACCAACAAAACCCCAAAACTCTCAAAGTGCTAATGTTCCATAAGTGGTGAAGCATTTCACTTTTCAGAAAATAAAGACCCACAGAAAACAAACTGGATACTTTTTCCTAGAGGTTTATTTGGACTTCCTTCAGGAACAAGCAAAGATAATCTTGAAGTTTTCCTAAAGATGACAAAGTCAAAACAAAATAACAGAATTCTAGGGAGGAGTAGTTGTCTTTCTTCATTGAACAAAATGTCATATTCTCCCCTGAAAAAATGTCAATGCAACATCAGGGCATGGTTTGTCTGAAGATGTCTCTAAGATAAAGGAAAGAGGAGAACCCTGAGCAATAATTACACCATAACCCACAAATTCTACTCAGTAAGAAGAAATCTCACAACCTTATAAAACACTGAGCACTTTAAGCCTTTGGATATAGCTGGACTTGTGCATGAATATGCAGAATTATTTCCTACCAACTGTGTTCTTAACCCAGTAAGTGAGATATCATGTAGGAAACCTAAAGAATGTAATAAGAACCAACAGATTTTCTGCACCAAAAATGTCTTTTCCTGGAGCTCAGAATATCATGACCCTGAAACTCCTGGGCTGCAATTTGAATCCAGATGTGCTCTGCTGCCATGCAGAAACATATACTTTGAAGAAATGCAGATGTTTTATTTATATTTAGTTTTCTTTAGCAGTAATTTTGAGACAGAATAAAGATTTTCTTTCTACTGCATTTTTCAATTGATGGAATGAAGTACTCTGGAAACTAAACATTTTCCCTTTGGAAAAACTTAAACAAGTAGTATCTGAAAAAGGACGTAAAAGCCAAAATTAAAATAAAAAGGCACACATGCATAAGCCAATTAAAGAAAAAATATGATATCCAAACACTGCATATTTTTACATGAAATAAACAGCTGTTCAACAGAGCAAGAGCTTTGCTAGATTAATGCATCTAGTAAAATATTTAGTGTTTATATATATCCAAAAGTGGATATTGTTTATTATTTACAGCAAACAAACCATGTATGAAAAACAGAAATGAACTCTCAGGTCAGCATAAGATGCAGAGGCCCTGCAGGTTCAATGCACTTTTTAGAGACTTGATTCTTTATTCTACAGCAGTGCAGGAGCTTCACATTCAGCTGATAACAGCAAACAGTATTTGTTTTGGACAACACAACTACATGGTGCTTTTTTTTCCACAGGCAACCACAGCTCCTTTATAGAAGAGCAAGCTCTTTGTCATGACACCAGTTATGCGAAGCAGGAACAACACAGCACAAGCAGTGACAGCCAAGCAGAGTCTTCTCTTGAGGCTCCTACTGTTGCAGTTTGAAAGCTTCAGATATTAAACCCACATATTCTAAAATTAGTCCATACTTACTGCTAGCACTGTCCCTTAGCTTCAGGCTTCTCTCCCCAAAACATTTATGACATGTTGTCTCCAATTTATCATCAGGTGCATGTGCAACACCATTTTTTCTACTTCCTCATCCCTCACCTGTATTAGACTCATCTCACATTTGCTTATTTGGGTTTTGGTTTTGTTTGCCTGTTTGCCTTTATGGCCACATCATGTTACCAGCCCAGCCACCCTGCAAGAGACCCAGGTATCCAGGTGAGGGGCACTCTGAAAGATTTGGACAATGGGGCAATGGCATAGCTGGCAGCTCCTTTGCTCCCGAGCAATGCCGCCCTCCCCTCCCTCTGCAGCCCCTGCCAAGGATGCTCACACCATCGTTCCCCCTCTTTGTGTCCCTCCCTTCTTCTCTCCCACAGCTCATCTGCCTGCCCAGCCCCATCTCCCACCCGGGGCTCCCCCTCTCACTGCTTTTCTCCAGCCTCTTCTGTGCAAGGCACTGAACTGCGACTCTGCTCCCTGCACAGATGCTGGACATCCACTCCAACCATGATCAGAGGTCACTGGCTCCTTTTGGTTCGTGTCCCACTGAACCCAGCAGGGCTGGCCTCTCAAACCTCAGCACTGCTGTGCCGATGGAAGCATCTGAGCTCAGCAGTTCAGCTGGAGGTGAAAATGTGTTTACGAGAGAGTAGCAGGCTGTAATGTTTTGAGCATTACAACAAAGTCACATTGTGATGTGGCCAACATGCTGGAGAACTAGCAAAAAAAAAATATAAAATATTCTGCTGCTGCTGCTGCTGCTGTGAGACCATGACACAATTTCTGGCACCCATGTTACTGTTTAGAATTCAGACTACAGTAGCAATAACACTTTACCAGACTCTGTTACAAGACATATTTAGGAAATTAATAATATTTGTTGAAAGTTGCTGCAGATATACTTGCAATTTGAAAAGTACAACAGCACTCAGAAAAGCTTATTCCAGCACAGATTGTCTTCCTTTTTGCAAGGAAAAAAATAAAAGCAACAGGATGAAGATGAAAGAAATAAACTGCACTGAGCATTCATGGGCCACGTGAGACAAACTTTAATGCTGTGATTTCCACAGGTTTGACTAAGGGAAACTGTCTTTCAGCAAGAAGATAAGACTCTGAGACACTTTTCAAATTTACAGACTGGATGGCTCATTCTGTGCCTCTTGTCCTTCAAACAATCTTGGCTACCAACTAGTTTTTCACTTTTGAAACTATTTTCTTGGCAGTAATTTCACACTGCAAAATGAAATCATCATCAAGCACAGAGGAACTATTCTCTCTTGATATACTGAGTTACGAGTTAATCAGCTTAGTATCCATTCATCTTTTTTAACACACTGAATTTAAGTTTCTCAACAGCCCCTGTCAAAATGTATTTTACTGCTTGATGTATTTATTAACTCTGCCTGCACTGCATAGTTAAAGACAGCAAATCATGCTTTTTCTCCTTCCTCCACAGAAAAACTGAGAGTCTAATACTGCAGTGAGGTTTTTGAAGTTGGAGGAGAGAAGGGGTTTTCATTCAGTTCTGGTTTAATCCAATCTAGTCAGAGATTTCCTGCCATTTTCTCCAATCTACACAACCCACAAAGCCTAATACTTCACTAGGGTATCAAATATTATCTACTACAGACAAAAGAAAAAGTAAATCAACTCATTTCAAAAGAAGCTTTGCATAAGAACTTATCAAAAGTGACCCAGCAGAAGTGTTGTAAAATCTACCACTGAAGTTTAACAATCCAATTGGAGAAGGAATAACCAAAAAGTCTATTTAAACAACTAAGACTCGTCTTTTTGGCACCGCAAAAGAGCAACAGCACATTTATGTCAGTCTAAACAAAGCTCTTTATCTCAAAGAAAAAGATAGATCTATTCAGATGTCATCTTGACTTTTATGGCACCACATTACACCTCACAGTCCTTCCTATCTATTATCAACATCTATCTTTACAGTAACAGAAAACACAAACAAAAACAAAATTTGAATCTTTTAGTTCAAACTGTATCTGATTAAAAAAAATAGAATTTCATGCTATTCCCTATTTGTTTAAAAAATAATTTTACTTGGGGTCATTTAAGTTTAACACATATTAAGGGTCTATAGACCACAAAGAATCCTATCCTTTTCCTTTTTGCAACATGAAGAGACATGGCTCAGTGAAGTCAATGTTTGCAACCATGGATTTAAACCACATACCACTCTCTGAGCCACCTCAAAATTACAGAGCCTAAGTAAAATTTCAGAATAGTTCAAAAAGCAGTTTTAAACCATGTGTTTCGAATTAGCTGGCGAGTGCATCAGCAGTGTCACTTACCATACCTTATAATAAGCTCTGCTTTGATTTTTAGGTTTTCATGGAGGAAGATGAAATCTTCTTACCACAACAGACACAGAAATATTTCCTGGAGTTCTCTTTTAGCTAAGACTTAAGTATAGAAGCAATTTGAAATCAAAATGCCGCCCACACCTAGCTCAGTAAGAAGGTTCTGCTTCTTTAGAGCACGGCCTGCCCAGCCACAAGTTCCAGATGGACAGATCTGCCACACAGTCCTGACCCAAAAATTTAACAAAGGGAAATGGCATAGCCCTCCAAGGGAGATTTCCAAAGGGCTCTGGCAATTTTCAGCATCTCTGTGCCTAAACAGTACACTGGGGTCAGGAAGAGACAGGAGCTCTTCATGCTCACCCTGAAACCAGCAGCAAGTGCTGCATTTGAACACCCCAGACTGCACCCCCAAAAGCCATAAAAACCTCACTCTTATAGTCAGAAATTCACTTCACAGGAGCAGCTTTTCTACCATCATTTTCCTTTAAGCCAAACTCACCAGGATCAGTATTTGCCTGTTACTGGTGTTTCTTTGTGCTATCATTTTCATTCTCCCTTTTGTTTTCCTTTCATTCTCAATTAAAAGTAACTAGTCAACACTATTTTAAATTCTCTCCAATTGCTCTTCTCATGCACTTACAGAGTCAATTCACTTCTTCCCCAGCTGTTACCTTGACTCAGAGATCCTTGGTCCCCATTTCAGAACATCCATTGCCTAATCTTGGTTATTGGCTGACAACTCGTTTGCTACTTTCAAAGGAAATGAGGAAAACCTCTTTTCTTGACTGTTCCAATTCCTCATGAAGCAGAATCCTGGTACCAGGGCTCAACTGCTCAGGTACCAGGATTTGTTTCTGCCCAAAAGTGTCTAAACACTGGCAGGATGCTAAAGGCCAGTGTTTCTCAAAAACTACATACCATACTAGACTAAAAAGAAGAGCAGTAATATGTAAACTGTGCATGCACTTTTAATACAAATTTTGCATTAAATGTAATTTAATCAAGTTTACTTGAGAGCATCCTTTAATTTCCTTCCTTCTTATTCTGTATGCACAGAATGCTCAGTAGCAGGGTAACAGCACAGAAATTATTTCTTTCTCTCATGACATGCAATGGGAAAACATCAGAATTACAGTTTGTTTCAGTATGAAAAGTCTAATGACCTGAGCTAGGAAGAGCCAAAGCAGATTTCATAAAGTGCTTTGAGGCTTTACGTTGTAAATCATCACCATTTGCTGTATATATTCCCCCACCCATTGAAGCTCGGTGGAAAATTCACCATTCAGGAAAAACAACTGTAAGAGATTATTTATAGTATTAGCTCATAGTGCAGAATCATTTAATTGCCCTAAGGATAAAAAGTGTACTCCCATTTTCCATAATTACAAACTGTCTCATGTTCAGCACTTTGACACACTTGAAAAGAAAAGGTTGATTAGCCTGCCACTGGAGTGAATAAAGTAACAGCTGAATTGATGGAGCATCAGCTAGGACAGACCTTCACAGGCAAGCAGCTGCTCTTTCAAAAATGCCAATCAGGGAAAAAAAAAAATTTAAACACCAGGATAAGAGGTGTGCTAAGACAGATGGAAAGCCTTTGCTCCTATTCATAACCTCGATTTTTATTTTCCTGGTGAGCACAGAAACCTGTTTTATCAACAGCCCTGTGTGGTAATACCCACAGCAGAAGGGTACCTCCAGCACAGGCCTCCCCACTTTGTTATTCACGTGAGCCACTGAGACATTATTAGAGGCAGAACAAAGCCCAAAGCTGTGCAAATCAGCCCATTTGATTTGTAAGAAGCAGCCATCATTTACAGAAGGGACAGAGAAAAAGGGAGGGGGAAAAGAGCAAAACCACTCCATTTCCACGAGTAAAACACTTAGTACACAGGCTAACATTAAGCCAGAGAGATTTATTTTCTGGTAGACTGGAAATATAATATAACCTCTGATGCTCATATATACACTCCAGGTTTAGCAGAAGACTTGTCTCAGACCAATAATCTGAGGTCTGGACAAAAAGAGTTCTGGGAAAAAATTCTTGCTGAAAATCTTGTCTTTCTCAGGCTGAAGCAGATTTAAGATGTGTTCAATGAATTTCAGCTCTAAGACCTCCCTACACCGAGGTTCAGACAATGCTTCTTCCCAAAATACTGTGCCTGCACAACCTCCCAGTTCACCAATGCCTGGTCCTTTTCCCTCTCACAGGATGCTACACATTTCCACTCTAAGGGAGGCTTTATCTGTTTTGATCACTTCCTTTTACAGTGAGTAATATATATATATATAATTAAACCAACAGTGATCTTTCCCCAGCACTGTACAGAAAAGCCAAAAATGCAGCCATTGATTTTCTGCCTATTTCAACAACATCTAAGACGTCTTATTAGAACTTACATTACTATGATGGAAAACAAGAAGTGCCTTTTTCCAGGAGCCTGAGACCCAGCTGTTGCCTTATTTTCCTTCAACCAGTGCAAAACAGCATCTCTGTAGCTGAGGATGACCGTGCCACTTGCCAATCCAGACAATAAAATAAAGTCTCCCTCTGAGTTTTAGCAAGCCTGAAAAGCATGGCCAGGTCCCATCCTGTGAGCTGCAGTGAGAGACACCCAGCAGCCCATGAGAAGGGTGGCCAGGCTGAGCTGGCTGCTCCAGGGCACACCAAACTGAGCCAGTGCCAGCTGCACACTCCATAAACACCTGCAGCTGCACACAAACACGACCTGTGACTGCCCAAAGGAGGGAACTAAAACAGCAAACTCCTCTCTGGAGCAGGTTCACATCCTCGAAGTGAAGACACACCTAAGTCAAGGTGGGGCAGGGAATGCAAGCATCTATCTCCTTGCTTTTCAGAAGTGCAGCTTGGCTTGGATTCCCTCTTGACAGCCCCCTTTTCCTTGAAATTGCATCAGCCAGCTGGATGGCACCTGACCATCAGCTCCTCAGCCATACCAACCCACAGGGGTTCAGTCTAGCATGAACCAGCCTGTCCCAGTCCCACAGCAGTCACCAGATGAGTCCGTCACCAAACACTCCCACCCCAAACACCAGGCTGCCTTACTCAGCAGACACCAGCTCCTGCACTGTCACACTGGAGGACACCTGCCCCAAGTCAGTCTGGTGTCACGTGCACTGCAAGGATTTCAGGTTTCTTGAGGGAAAAGGCATTTCTGTTAAAAAAATCAATCATTTTATTGGGTTAGGATATCCTTGAAGGGACGTGGAGGAAGTGTTTTCTATTGTTTCATCAAAAATCAGATTTAATTAGATGTTTATTTGCTAGGATGAATCAGCAATTGCATGCTTGATGTAATGACAGCCTAAACCAGCCAAGCCCTTACACTCTGTGCTCTTACTGCACAACTGCAGGCTAAAGCTTCCTGGTGGCATATTTTACATCAGAAGGTGCAGGTTTTGCCCCGAACTGCCATCCCAAATGCACTGCAGGAGCTTGCAGACACCAGGGGAGAAGCAGCTTCATGGCACAGCAGAAATGCTGATGGCAAGCTCCTCATTTTCCTCCACGGACTTTCTGAAGCTTCCCAGTCCCTGAGGCTGGGCCTGTAAAATTTGGGATTTATTCCACTTTCCTGGTTCAAATGAAGCAGCAAGAGGTCAAGCTGAACAGTAAGGGAAGGGAGAGGCAAACTGATTTGCCAGGCTTGGCTTCTATTAGAGTTTAACTAGAAGGCAGAAAGTTATTTGAAATCCCAGTTTACTCTTTTATCTATGCAGAAGCAGATTTGAATTGCACCTCTGAGCTTTTGCATGTGTGGAAATGAAGGGCTGGTGGGACAGAGAGGAAATAGGGAGCAGGAGAAAACAGCCATTCCCTTCCTGCACTGAAATATAGAGACTCTCAATATTTTTACAGAAAATTGAATTTGTTTCTGTACCTAATACAGCATGGGTCTGAAAGACAGGGAAGTTCACTTGCCAAACACACACGTTCAGCTTTGACCAAATTTTACATAAACAAAATCTTTTTCCGCAGAACAAGAAATGTTTTGATTATGCTGCTATACCATGAGAAGAGCATGCTAACAGTAAACCCCCGCCAAAAAACTGACTCAATGTGTCTTAGCTGGCTACAATGAATATGTTTTCCATAAAAATAAAAGAATGCAAAACAAATATTCCTCATTTTTTAATACAGACACTAGTTAAAAAGGGGTCCTTAAAATTATTCATTGCTATTTCAGAAATAACAAGGCCAGAGTACAGGTTAAGTTAGATACTTAGAAGACAAGACTCTATAATCCTATTAGAGGAACAATGATCATTATAACTCATTTCTTCCTATACAGACAGGAATATACAATGAATCGTTTTTCTCCTTTCTTTCTGATTTATAAATAGGATGTATCTGTGGGAATTACAGTGTGTGCTTTTCCCAGACAGTGGCAGAGCACTGATTTGCTCTGTTCAGAAATCCCAGTGACTTTTTCATCTCACAGATGAAACCACAAAAGGGCTGTACTGGTGGTGGGGTTTTCCTGGGCATTGAAGGGCAGAGTGCTGCTCTTATGATTTTGCATGACAAAATGGTCAGCAAAGAGTGTTCCATGTCCCTGCCTCAGAAAACCATTCTCCTGCTCCGCAAATAGAAAATCCTGGGTGTTTTTTCCTGCAGCCCTAGGAAGCATCCTGAAGTCAGAAGGCAGAAATAAGAAATTTCCTCCTGATGCAGCGACAGCAGGGATACAGCAAGTCAAATTTTGGAATCACGCAGAGTTTATTGATATCATGTGTTCAGGCAGGGACTTCTCTCACTGCAAATAATTTTACTGCAGAACTATCAGTGCTTTCCAAACAATTTTGTTCTACTGTGCTAACTAGAGAAAGAAAAATAAATGTATTCCTTTATTCTAAAGACAAGAAACATGTTCCAGTACTCAGGGAGAGAAAAACAGCATGGTGAGGTGTACAGTTTCACATACTCACTGCACAGAAAAGGACATGTTTTAAAAGGTCTCACCTCACAAGAAAATAACCCAGCACAACTGAACTCCAGCATGCAGCATATACCTGAGGGCTACAACATCTCAGAAGATACATTGTGGAGTGACTTCACAGCTCTGTCTGATGAGACAGGTAAACAGATGTCAGCCATGCGTTAGTGCAACAGTTTGCCAGCAGAAAAAATGCCAAGTGTTCCACCAAATTCATATCACAGTACTGGAGAAATAGAATCAGAGACTCATAGACTGGATTGGAAAGGACCCTGAAGATCATCTCATTCCAACCCCTCTGCCATCTGTGCTAAACCAGGGTGCTCCAAACCCCATCCAGCCTGGCCCCAAACACTTCTAGGGATGGGGCAACCACAGCTTCTCTGGGCAATTGTTCAGTCTCTCACCACCCTCACAGCAAAGAATTTCTCCCTGATATCCAGTCCAAACCTTCTCTCAGACTGCAGCCAGCTCCACTGGAACTGTCACTTCATTGTCACAAGTCCCTCTCCCCCTTTGTTGTGGGCTCCCTTCAGGTACTAGAAGGCTGTAGTTGTATCACCCCACAGCCTTCTCCAGGCTGAACTATCCCAAATCTCTCAGCCTTTCCTCACAGCAGAGGTGCTTCATCCCTCTGAGCACCTGGAGCCCTTCCAGCAGGTCCATTCCTTCCCGGTCTGAGGAGCCCAGAGCTGGATGCAGCCCTGCAGGCAGGTGGGGTCTCACCGGGCAGGGCAGAGGGGCAGTAGGACTATTCTCTCATCCTCGGAGCTATTTGTAAACTAAACCGAGTTGCTAATCACCAAATTTGAAATCTAGGCTCTGTAACAAAGGCTAGAATGCAGCTGCCCACAAGCTTATCAGAGACAACAATGACAGAACTGCAAATAAAAGTAATTCACTTATCTGGAAAACATCTGAAAGACAATGTCAACACTATGTAATTACATAGTTATGCTGCAGCTCTACTCAGAGGTGTTTCTGAATCCTTTTTGATTTTGCAAGTAACTCTTAAGTTCTCTTAACAAACCAAGCAGTTTGTTAAGAAGTTAAGAAGCCTTACACAACTTAATTTCTGCCTCCCAGCTCTCTTTTCCAAATAAAGTCCCTGCCATGAGCCCCTGGGCAAAGCAGGCACTAAAGCTTATCTGAGCTTCTGAGAGCTTGTCAGCTCAGGTACACCATTGAGCTGACATGTCTATCAAGTCTATAAAATGGTATTTGCTCAAGTTTGTGAATGAGGTTTGTGGACATATGTCCAAAATTATCTTTCTATCAATGGTCAAAGCAAGAAATGAAAAGCCTCCTTCAGACTGCTCAAACACAAGGCTCCAGTTCAGCCCATGTGGACTATTTCCAGCAACAATCTCCTGCATCTACGGCCTTGGTTGGAAATGCTGATGCTCAAGGAGGATGTCAACTGCACATATTTGTTTTCATCCTCACTACATCCTCACTAAGAATCATCTTGGACTAATTAGGACCAGTTGCAGCTTGAACTCCACAAGGTCTAGCAACTAAAAATCATTTCTGCAGCACGTAAAACTGAAAGTGTATGAAAGAAAAATGCAGATTTAAACTAAATTACTGAAACGACCACAATTAAACTGTCTTTGTAGTTCAGACCCTTGTTTGTAAACCCAAGTCCCAGCTCTCTTATCTACTCAAAACATAAGTATGAGATTATTCAGTGCGCTAGACTGTAAATATTAAGACTGTATTTCCTGATTCCTAACATGAAAAAGTTTATCCTTAATAACCCAAACTACATTAACCATGCTGTACCCAGAGCTGAATAAAACAGAGTCTGCTGCATAATGGTCCTGACAAAAAGAGATTGAATGGGAAGTGATCTGCTGTTAACAGTGGTACAACATCTGAAATTTCACTAGCATTTCTTTAAGGCTTTAAACATCAACTTTGTTTATGCTGTATTGAAAATCATGACAAAGGCTCCTAGCAGAGCAGATGGGCATTTTCTGGTGTGCTCTAAATTGCTTAAAGGAAGAAAAAAAGACAACCATTAAACACAATGAGACACTTCCAATGAAAGAACAACAGCTGTTCTTGCTTGCAATTTGAAATCCCAGATCTTAAAGAGAGTACCAGGCTGCCAGTGCAGGAAGGGCATAATGAAAATTCTGGTCCATGTACATACAGTGCATATAATGGGATTTGTCTCCTTTTTGACAGGGCCTCTACCTGTCCTCACTTTTCAGAATGCATTTAAGAAAGGAAACACAGCAGTGTCTCCTTTTTAAGCACAACTCATTATTTTCAGTGTGCAAAAAGTCCCAAAATTCTAATGAAAGGAAAAATGAAGCTATTGAACATTCTACTTCATGTGATAATGTGAATTAGTTTTTAAAAAAATCTCGGTATTTTATGTCCTAAAAATATCAATGCCATAATATGAATGCTAGACAGAACAATCCAGTTTCCAGGAAAATGAGAGAAATGGGATCTGGCAAAAAAGTTACCATTAGTTTAGACTGCTGAAGCATTTGCACACATCCCCAACATATATTCAGACACCTTATTTTTTTCTTTTCTTTTTTTCTGAATTATTTTCAGTCTAATAATCTAGCCAAGTTCAAAATTTTTCTGTGCTTACAAATAAACACAGACTATAACAAATACACTCAGATGCAGGGAAAAAAAAAAAGAGGAGAGAGAGGGAGATTGTCACAGATAACCAAAAACATTTGACTCTCCATTCCCAACGTGACTGAAGTCAAATGTGAAATATGTTGTGTACAGGGGTACGAGTAAATATTTGGAAACAGTTCTGAAAACAAAGTTCTTTTCTTGATGTTCTAAGCCAGTGGTTAATTCAAGAAGGATGCTCCAAGATTATTTTCCTTTGTACACCATGACAACAATTATAGAGTTACAGAAGCATCTGGAGCAGATCTCAAGTCAAGTGTTTCCCTTACAAACTCGCTGTGTTTTAAAGGTACCCAAATTCTTGCACTCCCCTTGCCCAAGAAGCCCAGTGGGCAAGTGAGTGTTGGCTGGGACCACACACAGCTCTCCAAAGGACACTGATGGTGAGCAGGCTCCCCTGCCCAGAGAAGGGACCTCTGGCACCTCAGGAGCTGGGACTGACAGCACTGCCAGCTGGTGTGGCTGTGGACACCCAAAGGGTTTGTGAGCCAGCAGAACTGGTGCTTTTGGATACTTTTGTCACGGCAGAACACTCTGCAGCTTCTGAGAGACCTAGAGATGAGGGAGGGTGAGACCAGAGACAGGCAGCAGTCTCTGTCTTCTGGGGTATTTTGGGCGGCAGCTTTGCCTTGATACTTTTTATATCCCCTGAGGTCTCTCTATATATTCCTTCCTAGGCTGGGAAGTGTTTGAATGCCACAAGAGCCCAGGAACCCACCCTGGCTCCACACAGCCCTGTCAGCCCCAGCCCACCTGGACATCGCCTGTTCCCACCTTGGGCATCCCATGTCCTGGGCACCAACAGCAGCAGGACAGCACCAGCACCATGCAAAAGGAATTTAAAGGGGCTTTTCACTTCTTAATTTAGGCTGAGCTACTTTGAGGACCAACAGAAAGGCTCGTTCCACCAAACTTTGGAATCCGGTCTAAATGTCATTCCAGAATATTCTGAAAATTGAAATAAAGCACAACATTCATACATGCACTGCTTTTTCAGGCTGTTTATACTTCTTGTGTGTTGAGTGCATTTTTGGAGCTTCCTTACGACCGCACTTCCTGCCATAAGTCAGTTCCTGTATTATTCTGCATTATTAGAAAATTTCATGCAATTTAAAATAAAATTGCTGCAAAATAAAACCAGCAGCAAACAAGCAACTACTGTTCTTCTCAATAAGACTATCTCCAACTCTGGAGCACTGGGGTGAGATGGTTGCATTATGTGCTATCCAAACCCACTGAAACAGCCCTGCTCAAACTTCAGGAAAAAAGCACTAAAATTGTTGTTGTATATAGGAGAAACCCTGCTTTGTACCCTAAGCCTTCAAAGTCCTGGCAAAATACTCTTCAGAGGTCATTCACTTCAATATGGCCACATCACAACTGCCTTCCTCAAAACTCTCCTTGCCTCAGGACTTCTGAGGTCTCCAACCAAGTGTGAAATGTAGGAAACTGTGCATGCCATGATTGGTGTAAGAGAGCACTGCGATAAAAGAGGCTCTTCTCAGGCATGAGGTCCTTCTGGGTCTTGAAACAAGTGTGGTGCTTCATCCCCTTTTCCCCCTTATGCTTGAAGGGCTTACATTCATGGGCACACCACATCCAGCTCTGCCTCTCTACAGGGGTTGAGAGAATTAGTCTGACCCCCTACCAAAAAAAGACTTCAAGGTTCTCTTTAGGGCTCCTCCCCCCTCTTCTTCTTTCAATTCACTCCAGCCATGGCTTTAACAATCAGGTACTGACAGCCCTCCCCAACTGCTGTTTATGATTTCCACCAGCCACAGATGTTCCCTCCCTGCCCAGTGGCCAATTATGGCACCCAACCTCCAACCTCTGAAGTGGCTAAAAACCCCCAGCCATGAATTTCTTCTGAAAGCAGAACTCTGCTGAGCCACAGCAACAAGTCCAAAGACTGAGTCTCTGGTGAAGTAAGGAATTATTAGGAATAAGAAGAAAATGTCTGTAAAATCAGATACTGCAAGGTGAGGAAAACCACAGCAGAGCAGTAAAAAAAAAAAAAAGAAAAAAAGAAAGAAAAAAAAAAAAGAAAGAAAATGAAGATTAGGAAAGTGCAAACTGGAAAGGAAATGTTAAAATAAATATACTGGGGCAATGAAAGACACTTAACTATGTCACAGGCTCTCATCCCACCATCATCATCTTCAACAAATACAGACAGCTACTATGCATCTTACCACTCTGCTCCCTATAGGTAAAAGCTTAGTTTTACATACAGATAAAAACTATCCATCACAGCTGGGGCTTTATCACGCCCTTCAGACAAAAATATTTGCTTTACATCATAGAGGAAAAAGAGTTACTGAAACCTTGGTGTTCCTGAAGACATCCAATCCTTTAACACCAGCAGAAAAAGAGCCAGAAGCAAAAGTATAACTTCTATATTTAGCATTTACATTGGCTCAAAAGTTGAAAAGGAAACAGCAAATTGTATCTGCAGTAACTGCAGGTATCCACAGGATGTTTTATCCCCATAATGATCTACATGACCATAATTGAAATGAGGAGCATTAATAAGTTCCTCAATATTGCATTTTAACATATCCCATTGATGTATTTGTGCTTGTATCCCATATAAAGGCAAGCTGGTTTTCTGGAGCTGCCTGTGTACATTTAAGTCTAAATTTGAAAACTTTACATGCAAAACTATTCAGAAAACTTCAGAAATGTCAATTTAAAAGAATGAATAATAAGTAAATAAAACATACTGCAAATCGCCTAAGTGGAATTAAATGTCTGATAAAAGCCACCTCCAGATTTCTAATGCCACCCTAAAATCTTCAGTGCATAGCCAAAAAAACTGCACAGGACTGAACTCTTATTTGAATGAAGCTGGCCATTAGCAGTACAGTTGCCACTTCTACTTTGTTCCTCAACTTAAAATAATCTGTAATTATTTTAGAGCAAGCAGGTAGGGCATCTCAGACCATAAAGGGCAGCAAAAAGCCACGTGCCACCTTCCCTGCCAGGGACAGAGAGCTGCCAGCAGCCAGGAGACAAGGTTAAAACAGGAAATTCAAGAAAGCACCTACTCTCCAACCCCTTAATGCAAATCTGTTACTGGTAGGAAAGTGATACAGCATGATGGCTACAAATATGTGGGATGATAATCTATTTGATTTCCCATTGCATTCACTTCAAAGATGCCAGCAGCTGCCTTTGTCACCAGTGAAAATCAATGTAACACAGCAAGATAGACAGCTTGGTTTGCTCTCCTGACTAGCTCAGCCCCAAGGTAAGCAAAGCAGCAATTACATCAACTGAAAGAGTAATTACATCAACTGAGAGAGCAGAACAGAAGTGTAAGAACTGCACAAATCAAGCAGCAAACTGTTTGAACACTGAAATGTCATACTCTGCTCTGTCAAGTCAGAGACAAGTTTGATCCTGCCTTGCAGATAAAGACAAAACCAGCAAGATTAACAACATTAAAACAAAAACAACAAGCCAGCAATTAAAAAGCTTGGTAAACTTCCTATTACACCTATGCAAATAGCCACAGACTATGAAAACAAGCATTTTGGGAGACTAGAAAAATAACACTTTTGTTACACAGTGCTACAAGAACAGTCGTGCGGTAGTGCAGTCGGGGAGGAATGAACTATTAAAATAAAACCTCTTGGATCAAATTTTATCAGCTATAATGCTATCCAAAATCACCTGACCAGAAACTTTCTCTCAGCAATTCAGTTTGGCTGCCCATTCAAAGTGTGACTGTGGCCCTACTCTAGTTTCCAGAGATCATTAAAAAAAAAAAAAAAAAAAAAAGAAAACAAACCCTGTCCAAGCCCTGCAATTAAGTATTAACTGGCGTCACTGAAAGCATCAGTCACTCTCACAGACGCTCTTGAGGAAACACAGAACAGAGGACGAGGTGTTCCCTCTCTCCTCCTTCAGATTAGGGCTATGAAAACACCTGAACAGATTTTTCACTCCCTAAAGTGTGTTTCCTCCAGTGACCATATACAGCAGGAAATCCACAGGTATGGATTTCCCTCATCACAAACTTCTGTCTCTTTTCCCTTCTGTTTTCCTGTGCTGGCCAAGCCTGCTCTTTAACTGGGACAGCTGACATTCTCCAGCACACCCTCCCTACCCATCACACTGAGGCACACACAGATAGCTCCAGCCTAGACAGAAGCTCACATCTAACTCCTGGAAAATAAATAAAACACAATTTTGGTTCTCCAGGAGCTCCCACACAGAGCTGTACCTGTGGGAACATCCTATGTCAGATTGCTCTAGAGATGCTGACACTTAAATCTTGGGCTTCCCAAACCTGAATGTTCTCTCCACAACTGCAGACATTGGAGAATTTGAGCTGTTATACCAACAGGAGATGGAAGAGTTTGCTGCCATACTGACCTGGTTTCTGTAGCAATCTCTAACCAAACCACTGTTCAAAATTTTGTTTTAATTAATTGCTTGCATTCTTCTAACTAGCACTAGTACCAAAGTTATATTATTTATACAAAAGAGATGTTGAAATGAGAAACACACAATATCTAATTTTATTTCCAGACACACTTCCTAGGTTGGATGCATTAGTTTCCTTCTAAACAGTCAAGAATTTTACTTTGCTCACGATCACAAAACAGGAGCCAAAAGTCTTTCCCAAGGTACACTTAAATGGTGCAGTGGACTTACCCACAATCAATTTTTCTGAAGAGTCCATGGCTCAACAGAGATTTACACATCAAAGAAAACTAAGTATGTACATTTCCACAAATCAATGAGGGGTTTTTACCCCTGTGGCAGAACAAGCACCACAAACTGCAATTTGTCTCACAGCATCTCCTCATTGAAGTTCCTGAGCAGCTAAAAAAACCACCACCTTGAAGATTGCAAGGTCTCTGTAGAAGTGCAGCAACCTCCCTAGACATGCCTGAACCCTGCTTTTAGCAGTGGCCTACTGCTGCCAGAGCAGTCAACCCCAGAATTAGCTGCAAGCTCCAAGGACAGGATGATGCCAGCTCCATCCCAAAGCCTATCAGTTCCCAGTCTGTCCTGACCAGCAGAAGAGGCAAGCACAGTGCTGGTGACCAGCCCAGGGCTGGCTCCAAGCCACCCTGCAAGCTCAACCTATGATCTATTAACCAGCATCCCAGGACCAGCTCCACGTTTGCATGGACAACTGGACTGGCACAGATCCTTGGGTACAGCACAAGGCACTCCACATTAAAGGGGATGAAAAGTGGTTTAGGCTTGCCAGAGATGCCATAAGGCAGCCTACATAGCACTTACTTCATACACCTACAATGCTGCCCAAATATCTCTTGAAGATGGTGAGAAGTTTACCAGTTTTAGCAAAGCCAAAAGTGACTCCCTTGATTCTGCAATTCCCATAAGAATCTAGAGACAGGTGGGAAGGGAAGCAAGGTCACCATAAAGTAGCATCATTTTACATTTCTACTGTTTGGAAATTATGTATCAGTAACAGAAACCATAACAAAGCTTATTTCCTAATATTTTATTTTTAAAGATATTTTGTCCACTTAGCAGGTATCAGAAGAAAAAATTCTCACACAGAAGCAATACAAAATAAAGAAAATCTGTGAAAATTAGGCTTACATTTTCTTGATTGGGACTCTTTCCAAACTTGCAAGGAAAATCTATTGCTATCAAGCAATTGAGATCTCCTGACAAAAATTAAAAGTCAATATTTTCCACTTCAGTCTCCTGCTCTTAAAGCAGATCTCTAGTGTTTGGGCTCCACAAGTCCTTGCTGTGAGGTAGGAACCTGACCATACAATTATTGTCATTAGTGATGAATGGTGTTTATGAAATACTTTTCTCCCAAGTTCAGACTCTCATAATACACACAAGAACGACTCTTAACATTTTCTGTTCTGGAAAATCATCTCTGAAGAGAGACAGAAAAATGTGGAGATCAATATATTACTACATACTTGATCCAAGGTTCAACCAAGTACATATACTGACTTTCAGAATGTCAGACAAACCTTAACTCCCAAGTTTTATTTCTAAAATACTCCATCATTTGACAGCAAATTTTATGCAGCTGAACAAAACTAGCAGAGCAGAAAGTTCTTTTAGCAAGGAACTGTGTCAATTTAGCAAGCTATTTAGCAAGGCTTGCTAAACACAACTGTGAAGAAAGAAAACCTGATTTCAGCCAGAGTTCAGAAGCAAGAGGTCCAAGAACTACCAGAAGCTTATTTGATCTGATTATTGGTCTGTTTGCATTTCAGACCATGCATCTGGGAGAATGACAGATGAAGTGTTAAGACAAAAAAAATTAATCAGAACCAAACAGCTTCCAGAACATTTTCTACACATAACTTTCATTTAACCTAAAAGTTACCACTGAAGGAAGATGCATAAATGCACGGCCTTGTTTAGACACTTATCCAACCACTGATTGCTCAAGTCAGCCTCCTGAATTTGTGGCTGAAGAGTCAGGAGCAACCTCACACCCAGCTGGAAACACTTCTCCTTTTCTGTGTCACACTGAGGGGAGGAACAGCTGGCTTCAGCCTCACCACTGCAGCTGGCAAGACAAAAGGATTACTGCAACAGGCAGACCTTGAAGACCATGAACCTCACTCTCAGCCACACCACCCACACCTGCAAACAGCACCTTGTCCTATTACTCATCCTGGTTTAGTCTTGAAGTTTGCCTTATGCATTTATGGTGCTCTGGCTGTTCTCTATGAATGGGCTCATTTCCACCCAACACAGAGAAGACCAAGCTTTAATTTTCCTACAGTTACCATTCAGACATATCCAACACATTTCTGCATTCATCATGCAAGGGTTGGGTTTTTAATTTTTCTGCATTGCACAAAGATAAATTAAGAGTTTCAGATATCAAAAGGAGCACTGTGTGATTCAAACATATTTAACACCTCGAGGCTTTCAGGAGGCAGTCTGGACTTTGAAAGAAACAGATTTCCTTGAAAACAGTCTGCTTACTTTACAGTGCTGTAATACTGGCTACTGCTATCAGTGAGGGGGAAATGTTCTGAAATGCACATACCAGGGTCTAAGCTCATGAAAGAAAGAGAGTAACTCATTTTAACTTCACTTTAAAATATGTCTGAGCTAATAAAAATTCATTTTGGGGGAGTGGTGGTGTGATTCTCATTTTGGTTGCTTTAATCAACAGATCTTTTGAGGAGAGAGACAGCTGGTACCATCTGTTCCCGGACAGAATGAAAACTAAAATTTCTTTGCTGTACTTACATGTGAGGACTGAGTTCATAAAAGTTCCGGTTTCTGTATTCTTCCACTTTCTCTGGAGTATAAATGGGTAGAGATCTGTAGGGGTTTATTGATATCACCACGCTGCCAATGTACGTCTGTTGAAGGAAAAGGGAAAATTACTCAGGGGTTTTTCTTTTCAACATACCTTTGCTTCTCATATATTATTTGCCCATTTAATACTTTTGTGGATACAAACCAAACAAAACAAAACAAAACAAAAAAAAAAGGGCTAATTGTAGCAATGAATAAATATATTCATACATTCTGAAACACCTTTCAGATACTCTCTCTTTTGGGTACCAATTATCTATTTCTGCATAACTGAAAGCCTCTTATGACCACTTTCTAAAAGAAAGCCCAACAATACTGTGTTTCTGTGACTAATTCATTTGGGGAAGGGAAAGACAAAAGGACACAGATATTCACGAAGAACTGACTCCATCTGCATGCCAAATATCACAGAGCTTGGCTGCAGCCCTTGGGCACTCACACCAAACCCCACAAGGCAAGGCTGGCACTGGACTGTGCCCCTCTTCCCAAGGAGGAGCTTTGTGCCACATTGTCAAAGCCTCAGGTGCAGAAGAAACCTGAAGGGAAACAGCCTAGGACAGGTTTCTGTCAAAGGAGAGATTTACTGTCAGGGTTAAAGCCAGACAAAGTCCTGCCATGGTTTCTCAGCAGAAGTGAAGTGCAATTTTTATTTCCAGATTCTAAACTCACCACCACCCTTGGAAAGCAAAGGGAGGGACGTGTTGTTTCACTCTGTTAGATCCCAAGCACTGCTGGCCTGAAGGAAGACCAATTCTGCACACCATGACTCTCATGACAATTAACTGGAATCCTTAAGCCTACTGTCAGATATCCCAGCTTTCTGGGCCTCCCTCCATCTCCAAGGGCTGCAATCAAATACACGGTGTGGCAAAAAACACCAAAACCCCATTCCATCCTGCCTGCAGATACTGACCAAAGATTAACAAAACCCCAAGAGTTTGGTATCTCTTTCCACAATTGAGAAACAAATAAATAACACCTGATGAAACATGGTTTTCCAAGAACCAGTGCTCCCTGGGAGGTATATATGCTCTACACAAAAGCCACAGGTTCCCTTTACTTGGATTACATTTGCAGCAACTACAGAAGGAAAAAAAAAATAATAGTTTTTTAAATGTGCTAGGATTCCAAAGGGCTTCTGAGCAGTGATATCTCAGTACCTGACTATCACTATTTGGATTTTTCCCCACAACATTTCTCAGAGAAAATACTGTAATTTGCACTTTGAAATGGGAGAAGAGGCATGAGGAGCCCAAGCTCCAGACCAGCACGTTCAGTAGAGCACCAAATTACGGCCAGGGCTGCAATAACAAATGAAAAATATTAATTGCTGCAACCCTTCCAGATCTAACTTCCATGCCTAAAGCAATTTCCTGCTAAATGCTACTAAATATGGTCCTAAGCAGAAAGCAAGGAAAGGAACATTTCCCATTTTCCATTGCACACACATGCACAGGGCAAGCTGTGGACTCACATGGCATCTCCTGTCCCAAACTGAGTGGAATAACCCAAACTGAAGTGGTAAAACAAGTGGCAGGAGGCCTCCAGAGACCCTCACAGCTCATCCCTGTAGTGTTTCCTACTCCTGGGATGCATCAGAAGCAGCCAAATCATTAAGAGTTGCTTCTTTCAAGCACACATCGCAGTGTGTGCTTATGCAAATGTTCTTCAAATAAAGAAAAAATTGTTCTAGTTTTGTGGTCATCCTCCCCCTATGGAGGAAATAATTTTCCAACTATGTCTAATCTCCTTGGCTGAACAAGATGGAAATGCTAAAACTGCCTTTCTGCAGTGTTTACTTTGCTCTCTCTCAACACATGTGGCCTTGGCAATTTGGAAGTCTACAGATTACTGGCAAGAGTAACAGATGCCCAAGAGTAAGAAGCTTTCTAGTCTTCCCAAGTGCACAGATACCCCAATTAGAAATCTTCTCTGATAAAATATTAATAAACTGTTCCCTCCTAAATCTTAGGAATTTGTGAGCTCAGCCTGTTGTGAAGCCACTTTTGCAAAGTATCAGAAGAAGAAAGATGAAGGTCAAATCTTGAACATTGTATTTTGAAACATGAGTTCTTTGGAACACAAAGACTTGTCCCTATTCTGCTATCATAATACCATACAATTTAACTGTTAAGTTCCTTGAAGTACCCTGGGACATCAAGATAAAGAAAGATGACTGAAAGTGAAAACCTTGATTTTTAATTTTGAATACAGGAATTTAAATGAGATTTATTTAGAATCATGTCTTCATAGCTAAGCGCTGCTTAGACAATGTATTTTAGGAATTCAAGTCAGCTCTTTATTGCCAGATACTAATAAATACAGGCCATTTCCTAAAATACTAATATTTCAAAAGGTCAAATGGCTATATTGAAACAAAGACATACTCCAATCCATTTTAAAAACCAAGCCAAAGTGTGCCAAGAAGTCATTGGGATTGTTGCAAAGCTGCTTACAAGAACTAATACATTTCCTCTTCTGAAAATGCCAATCTCTCAAAGCTGATGCCTAATAGCTACTTGCTACTGGTGGTCTGTGAGATTCCACATAACAGGGATAAACAGATCCGGAAAATAGCTTTCCCACATAACATCTGTCTTCCCACCAGAACTCTATTATAAACAAACAAAATAAATGGCTTAAATCCTTGAGCGAGCGACAAGCACAGAAACATTCCAGTGCTGAAAGCAGAACGCCCAAGAGTAGTGGGAGATCATACCACAGCCCCCCAGGGACGAAAGGGATTCTTGAATTTCCCTGCTTAAGGACAAAAATGTAAGAAGAGTGGCCTCATGATGATGGATGCACAGAATACAGTCAGGAGATTTGATTTCTGTCTTGATTTGACATGGTCCCGTTACACAAGTTTGGATGAGATCTGCTGTCTCCTCAAGTTTTGCTAACTGGACTCTTGACACTACTCCCTCCTCCCATCTTGTATTTATTGCAGCCCACAAAGGCGAATTCTGTGTTTGCTCAGAGCACAAAGCCAAAGGACCCTCACTACTCATCGTTTCAATGCGGAAACCAGGCTAAAACAATGTCAGCTTCAAACCAGAGCATTCAAATTTCTGCCAGCTTAAATGACAATACATGCAGCATTCTCCACCAAAACAACACATACAACTCATTCCTGTTCAGGTGAAGAGTTAACACCTCAAGCAGGAAGAAAATTCTGAATTCCAGTTCAACTGGAAAAGCTGTTAATGTTTGTCACACCTCACTTCTAAACTATGGTCCAGATGCAATAACCAAGACCCTCTGATGTCCCACTTTCTCCCCCTAGGACTGGAAGCCAGTGTAACCACTGCTGGGGCAAGATATTCATGCTACTTCAAGTTTACAGGCACCATGCAAGGCCTTCTGAGCCTTTCTCACCCAAGCAGACTGGCTTAATAAAAAACCTCAAATAGCAAGATGATAACAGGGCTCTTGCTGCTGTGAGAAATGCACAGGCAGCTGCCTCTTGCCAGTCAAGGGCTAGGGAAAGTTATTGCTATAGACTGGACATTTCCAGCTGAGAGGCTGCAGAAACCTTACAGTGAGCCCAGTGAAAGGTCCCCAAACTCCTCTGCAGGGTGCACAGGCACAGCAGTGAAATCTGATACACAATAGAGAGGCAGTGCAGGCCAACTAAGAAGGGGATCCTTTAGAGTAGTACAACTTATGGAGAATATTTCACACCCTGGGATACAATACATTAATAAAGCTATTTTTCCTCCTGTCACAGGTAGACTTGCAATGCCCCAAGGGCCAAAAGAGAGGAGATTGCATCTGCAGGTCAGGGAACACTCCTAACACCAGCTGAGGCTGCAGCACAGAAGCTGTACAGCTGGGGCTGGCATAAAAGCCTGCTCTTAAAAGTTCTTCTCTGCAAAGCAACCTTGTGCAAAGATTAAAATCCTTAAACATCTACACGAATTTTTTGCAAGCCTTTTGGAATTGTACCCTACATCCTCTTTTGTCAGCTCTGCTAAAAGCAAACCCACTCCTTCTTACCTCTTGTAGCCTGTAACAGCCCAGAGAAATTGCCACTGCACACAAGTCAGTCCTGCTGTAAACTGCTAATGTACCTGGCAAGTGCACTAAATTCCCAGGGGGCAACAAGATTTCTCTCCATTTACTGAATTTGTTAAACTTTGGAGCTCAGAAATACAAAACAAAACAAAAAAATTTTTAAAAATTGCCAGTTTGGATTCTTCCATTTATGCAGGCCAATTTTAATACTCCAGATATACATAATGCACATTCCTTTAATAATGGCTCTGCTTAAATAATCATTTGGTTCCTACAGCTCTGAAGAGTTTCATATCATGCCACCAAAACAATTCATTGAAATGGGAGACAATAAAATAGGATCAAAGAAAAGTGTGACTAGGTTTTATTGGAATTAATCCAAAACCAAGGCTTGCCCAGCACTGTTTTCATTGTGGTGAAGGAGGGCTGTGTTTTGGTTTTGTGGGGGGCTTTTTAATGTGACACACGAAAATTATATTTCTAATATAATACTCATTTTTCTTTGTATTTGCCTGACCTACTGCCCCTCTGGATCTTGCCAACTCATAAGCATGTGTGCTGCTACATGTTCATAACAGCTGAGGCCACATAAAGACATGGCAGAGGAAGACTGTACTTACATGTTTTAAGTTTTTTGAGCTGTCAATCTCAAACAGAGCTGGGCAAATTTAAAACTACAGCTTTACTCTGTAATGAAGTTTCCCATTTTAATAAGCATTACCAGCCAGATCAGTACTGTATTAAAGTATCATCTATTATTTGAACAATCATGTTGTGAGCTCAAATTTGTTTTACATTGTGGTTGGCCACAACAAAATAGTTAAGTGCCTCTGGTCCCTTGCGTTTTTTCAGGCTGGAAACACAAAGTTGCAAGAGACAGTGTCTGAAAAGAGTAAGGAAGAGAGCAACATCAGGACTAAAAGCAAAGCCACCAGAGCCCACTGCTGTTTCTGGGGCTTTGATTTACTCTGTTCCTGTGTATGGCATTGGAGGTGTTTGTACTGCTTGGTGGAGAGGGATGGGCTGGGTACTTGAAAAAGACAAACAAACAAACAGACAGCCTCGGATTTCATCCTGTAGCACTCCAGGGTTTGCCAGGCACCGTTTCACAACAGCACACATCAAACAAACCCCACCTGTGATCCAAGCCCAGCAGCTGCACTTCAGGCTGGGGCAACGCCAGGCTAACACTGCCTGTGCTTCAGGGAGCTGGGAGCTTCCACAGAGAAATAGATCACTGGGTTTCTGAACAAACACAGGCTATTCTCCACGATGATGAAAACTCTCTTGCTCAAGCCCACCTTCCCAGAAACACCATTTTAGTCCCAGAAATACAGTGGACAAAGTCTGGATGTTGTAATAGAGAGAAAAAAAACCAATCCTGGTACGCTACTCTATGTGCTTAATGCAGTTATTAACCAGGACAGGCAGCCTTGTAAAACCTGGACAGGACAGTAAAGGCTATAAAAAAACTACCCAGAAGAGAAGTGGATGAGGTCCTGAAGGGACGAGAAGGGAAAGACAATCAAGGAAAATAAGAAGCTGAGGAGACAAAATAACAGTACTGCACAAAGTACATTAATGGCTGATATAATGACTCAAGAAACAAAGATCAAAGAGGTCACACAAAGGCAGAAGCCTCCATCTGTATCCCAGAGCAAACAATCAAAACACAGGCAACCCATGTCAAAGAGGATAACCACAGTACTAAAATATTTTTCATTATGGGCTTGATCCTGCAAGCCACTGTGCAAGCAGCAGCAGCCTGGACAAGCTGTGGGCAACCAGCACTGGCCAGGATCAAGCCCTTAACTGCTCTGCAACCTGTTTGAGATCCAAGCCCTGAAGAAAGAGCAGATCATCTGCCAGGGAAAGACACCCACACTGCAAGTCAGAGCGAGTACGAGAAGCGGATGCACGAGCGCAGATTATCGGGTTTGTTTCTCTGCCGAGCTTCTCGAGGGCACAGAAACCTCTGCCCTGCTCAGTGAACATTGCTGCTAACCTCAATATCATTATGACAGGCTCCAGTGTTGTTGTTAATGAAGCTGACTAATCCTCTCTGCTGGTCTCCTCTCTGGCTACATTGGGATGATTTATCCAAACAAAAAGAGCTCCTACACAGGATACAAATATAGGCAAAACCTGAAAACAAACAATGAAGAAGTCAACCCAAAGGTGCCATGAGGAATTTTCAAGACAGTGTTTAAACACCCCCAAATATCCGTGTTTGCCCACTTTTCAAAAAAGAAGGACTTGTTTTCACAAGCAAACAGCAGCTGGAGATTGGACGTGTCTGTGCCAAGAAACCACTGGTGAAAACATTAGTGAGAGCATTCATTCCAAAATGTTCCATTGCTTCTGTATGAATGAAATGTGGGGAGAGAGAAGGGGAACCTTCTGCCATGTTGCAGCCAAGGCTAACTTATGCTCTTCAGGGTGAAAGCCGTGTTTTTACAGCCCTCGGACACTTTTGCTTCTATTCCTCCATTTGTCAATCTTGCATTAATCTTCCTTTAGTGTCTTGGTTTCATTTAACATGCGCTGAAACCATCAATAAATGCCCCAGATGTCATAATCACCCAAGTGAAGCAATACACAGTATTTCGAGGCAAAGCTAACACTATAACTGGAGGCATTTCCTACACTTTCTCCTCTCTTTTTTCAAAATATCACATCAGAGGTAAAAAAGAGAGTGTGTAGGGGAGGACAAGACCCCTACACACAGCCCACCAAATGCATTCAGTTTTCTCTGATCCTTATTACTGTTTTCTTACCCCTTTATGCAAATGCTGCATGGAGCGCTACAAACAGTGCCTCAAACATGAGGCTCCGGATCGTGGGAGCCGTACAAAAAGGAAAGGAAACAAAGCACTGCCTTGAGATAAATAACTCTCCTCCCACAAAGCACTTCAAGGTAAAGAGCAGCCAACCTGCTGTGAAAATCTTTACTCCTGACTCTGGGCAAGTTATAAAGTTTGTTTTGCTGGAGCAGGCTGATGTGAAGGGCCAGAGGACCCACAGGATCTTTAGATAACAAAGCAAAGCAAGATTTGCAGGGTGGCAGAATACTTCTTAGCCCACAAGCTATCACAGCAAAAGATGTGCCTTGGGCACACAATCCTTTCTTAACATCTGAAGAAGCAGCAGGCTTCAAGGTCCTAGCCTGTGGCAGCTGCAACAATATTATTACTACAACTCAGTAGCTTCCCTCAAAGGGCAAAACTGTTGAGGCACTGATGGGAAAATTTCTCAAATTGACACAGGCATTCCCCAAGGGAGGAGGAGAAGGAGATGGGAGGAAACTCAGGTCCCCTGGGCTCTCATCACAGGCTGCTCTGATCCAGCTCTCAAACCATCCTGCCTTTAAGAAGCTGGTCAGCCACCACACCTGCACTCCTCAAACTCCCAAAGGAAGACCAGCAGCCCGGGCTGGACTCACTGGATAAACACAACACAGGAAAGTACAAGAGAGCAGGGTGAGATCTGGCAGGAGGAAAGACTTCTGCAAAGCACAGTCCTGCTACCAGCTAGCACACACAGCTACAACATACCCAAAATCCACAGGGAACAACAACCCTCATCAAAACCCAACAAAGGACCCCACCCGGCTTCAACATCAACATTTTAAAGGTGAACATGATCATGCTGGAATCAGGAGGTCATGAAACTGAGACTAAACTTGAACTTCAACAGTCACTCAGTCACTACTACCACACAGCTCTTCCCAGCAAGCTGCATTTGAGCTTCCCATACCACAAGGCTCTCCTCTTCACAGCATCAATGGGATGGTCACACAAGGCTGATGCAAGCCAGGACAATTGGTCTCACTCACATAATTCTGTTCCCTACCCTGTTCTTGCAAATAGAGCATCGGGAATACCAGGGAGGAGTGCAGCAGGAACAAAGCCACTGTGCTTTACAGCAATTCAGTGAGGTCCTAAATAATCTAAGGTAGCTGAAAATGGGATGAGTCAATAGTATAGACAGACACAGTGGAATAAGGGCAAGTCAAAAACAGAAAGGCTAACCCTAAAATATTAAAGCAACCGAGATCAAGAGAAAGCAGCTCAGTCTATGAAACAAGCACACCACAATAGCCATGCCAGCAGAAGGCAGCCACAAGGATGGTACCTCAAACAGATTTATCAGAGTTATTACCTTGGAATGCCAAATATTTAATGTTTCAGTGATAAAACAACAAATGTTCAGTAACATAAGACTGCTGCTGCTCAAAACAGCCCACAAACTCCACTCACCAGAAAATACAAATTAAACGCTGACATCACAGAAAGATTCTGTTTTGTTGTAAGAACAAAAAGCAAACAAACATTTTCTTGTAGGGAACAAAATGTTGACCTCTGCAAATTTGGGAAGACTTCAAGAAACAACATAACTGTGGGGAAAAATGTGCAGGGCAGCAGAATAAAGCCATATCTGACCTCTAAAGGCTGACTCCTGTGAGCCTACGCAGCTCCACTCCCCTCCACTATCCTCACACCTCCCTTGACACTTCCACATGCCTCACAAAGCAACAAACCCAGCATAAAAGTAAGTGTCAGACCAATAGAGATACTACAGTTTATCCAAAATCTCTACCATTCATGAGTCACTGTAAATGCATATATAGACAGATGCCCCCTCCCATCTGTCAGCATCCCAAACTGCAAAGGAAAAATAATTGCTGAACTGGATTGGGAGAGCGTATTTCAGCCAGCTTAGAAAAAAAAAAAAAAACCTCCAAGAGGGAGTTCAACAGAACAAGTCAAAAATTCATCAATCACACACCAACTGAACTTTATGAATGCATTTAAAGTTTTCCATGCGGTCTGCAGGTCACACATTTTAACCACACAAACTGCTCCCTGAAACCTTCAAATAATCAACATTGTGGGATTCTTTCCTACTTGCTAATGCATTGCCCATGAGCCACATTTTACTTCGTAAAGTTAACGAAAGACTCCCACGGGCTTTTGTTACCAACAGTTACAGAAAAGAACTTTTGTGGAACAGCAATGCAAATTTTATCAATGTAAAGTTTAAGAGTTGCAAAAACAATATAATAAACAATTACAGCTTTCTAATGAGATTTTTCTTGGTCAGACATACCTCAGACATTTCCAGACATGACTAAATTCTAAGATTCCCATTTCCAATTAACACATGCGTGTTACCCAACAAACCCTCCCCCTCCCAAAGCCACTCAGCATGAGATTACTGCAGAATCTGATGGTCTTTAGTAGAATATTTGGCCTAACTCCAGCTCCACCAGCTTTCATGCTTATTTTTATAGGCACAGCCTCCAGCTTTGCACTCTAGTATGTAACAGAATACCCAAGTCTATTAAACTTTCCACCAAATACACATAAAATTGAACAACAGGTAATCAAGCCACAGTCTGTGCCCTCACTCTTAGGAGGGAATTCACTGCCCTGTTTGCACCATGGCATGAAACTTTGCCAGTGTTCTTGAAGGGCTTACAGTGAGCGTGCCTGGGATGACACAAAAGGATCCAGATCAAAATGCTTCTGCAAAGGGAGCTCCTATGGTGGAGATCTAGAGTTTCAAAGGGGTAAATAGAGCTGGCACTAGGATGTCCAACATCAAACATTCAGCATCAAATGTAACTGTGAAAGAGACTAGACAGGCAAAAATCTTCTGGTGGAATGAGCCCAAGTATCTTGTCATCTTTGGCTATGGGGAGGGGAGAGGTTTGGCATTGCTCAGTGAATGTTCCATCTGACTCCCACACTTCATAGAATCACAGGAGTGTTTGGGTTGGAAGGAATATTTCAAGGTCTGTAGTCCAACCCCCTCTGCAATGAGCAGGGACATCTCCAAGTAGATCAGGTTGCTCAGAGTCCATCTCCATGGTGACTTTGAATGTTTCCAGGGATGGGGCATCTACCACCTCTCTGGACATCCTGTTACAGTGTTTTACTATCCACATCATAAAAAAAATTCTTGCTTATTATCTACTCTAAATCTACGCTCTTTGAGATTAAAACCAATATTCCTCATCCTGTCACAACAGGCTTTCCTAAAAAGCTTGTGCCCATCTCTCCTCTAAGTCCCCTTTGTGCATTTCACTACCAAGACTGGCTAACCGTGATCATGCAGCCTCTGGCCAACCTTACATCTTCAAAGCTACCCATGTTACAGGTCTCATTCCTGCCAACAAACCCTTTTGAAGGTTACAACTTCAACTCCCCCTTAAAACTAACATGTGTAGCACAGATAGAGCCTTCAGTCTGCAGGAAATAGTTTAGAAAACTCTGTTGGGTAAGCCTGGTTTGCTGCAGTTTGACTTTGCTCTTTAAACTTGGACACAACTTCTGGCAATGCCTGCAGTGAAACACTGACATGAGGGCTGAGCTTAAGCTCACAGCTGAGTCACTGAAGGACAAATCCATTCCTACTGCCCCTTGAAAGGATCCTGAGAGATCAATTTCTCTGTGTATCTTGTTGGAGCAGCAGAGATCTGCAGTCTTGGTTAAGCACCAGCAGCAGCTCTTGAATAGCGCAATTTGGTTTCCCCAAGATGCAAACTACAGGTTTTACATGGTAAAACAAGCCCTACTTCCAGGTGTAACAGAGGCTCCATTGTCCTCATCAGAAAACCAGAAATGCCAAGTGTAGTTGCCGTGTGTGGTGGCAACAAGAAGGTAGAGTTTGTACTTGAAAATTAATGTGGTTGTTACAGTGAGCACCACTCCAACTGTTACTGTTTTACAAGTTTTCTAAAATATGCAACAGAGGCATGAAAATCTGCAAGGCAGCAAAACTCGGCTGATATGGAGAAGAGAAGAGACAATATTCCTCAAGTGATTTGGTGAATAAAACCATGCAGCATCACAAGTAACTTGCAAACTTGGTAGCAGCATGTGGCACAGGCATGAACATCTTTTTTTCCACTGTTGTGTGTGGTGAATATTTTAATATTTGCAAAGATCTACAACATTTGGCTTTCATATTGCGGATTCACACACAGAGCTTGTAAGACCTTGAAAAAGCAGGCTTTCCCACCTGCAAGCCAAAGGATCCTACATTGCTAGGGAAAAGTGACACCTGGTATCACCTACCAAAGCACATAATATAGATAATTACATTGCACATCAGTGCCAGGTGCAGCAGAATCAGAAACTGGAGGAAATACATACTTCACTGTCACCATCTCAAAGAACTGTGTGTTTGAACACACGTTGTCAGCTAGTTTGCAACAAAACAGAACACCCACTTGCCATTAAAACATTCTGTTTCTTTCAAGAAAAAACTATCTAGTCTGAATTAAGCAGAAACATGTAACTAAATACTTCCCAATCCATAGTGGTTGACAGAAAAACAAAAACAAACAAAACACCACACACCTTGAGAAATCCACTCCCCTAAGATTTATAGCAATCCTTCATAAGGAACTGCATAGTCCAGGATGCCCACACAGAACAGGTTTGCATCTGTAATGCTTTAAATAATACTTAAAAATATGACTCAAAGACTGGGCTGGGTGCTACTGCCTCCTTTAATCTCCAGGCAAATAGCTGTCTTTTCTTTTCCTTCATATTTTCTTGAATTAAATGGAATGAGATGATTCAGTATCACCCACTGTTACTGTAAGTATTAGGAACAGAGTATTAACCCTAAAACTGATGTGGAACATGTTAAGTGTACAAGCCACTGACTGGAAAAAAACCCTCTGAATCCCAGAGGAGGCAACCACTGCAGCTGTTGAAAATGAAGGATTTCCCAGAAGAAAGATGAAAGAGCAGGAAAGAGAAGTCTGATATCTACTTGCCTGTATCAACATCCAAGGGTTATCCATAGAGAACAGAACCCATCTTCTAGGAATAAGGAAAGCTTAAAACACAAAGTTTTGCAAACGTAACTCTCAAAGGTATAGCAGGAGTTTAAAAACAAGAACAAAAGTTAATTTTTTTAAAACATTGAGGAAGAAATATACATTGTTTTGGTTTCTTCTTCAACAAGGTTTTCATGGATACTGAGAGTCTTTTCTTAATCTAAATTTATGGTTTAATTTAAATTGTCAGTACAACCTGAAGTTGCAAATCGGTGGAGATGATACAACAGCAGTCAGGAGCAACCAGCCTAATTAGACAGGTACTACCAACCTAACGTCTCCAGAAAAGGGAGCAGGCAGGGCTGAACAAGAAAATTGTTTGAGAACAAAGACGTGGCAGACAATGAATAGCCAAGTACAAAAGCACAGACTATAGGAGATAGAAGAAGCAAACAGAAATAGCACAGATCCCCCCATACCTTCTCCTTTCCATTCTCCAGTATAATGAACCCATGATGCTTCAAATGCTTAGCAAGAATGAAAAATATAATCACACTAAAAATTAAAAAAGGGGGGAAGGCTAAATTATAATTAAGTACAGAACAGCTATTTGATTTTAGTAAGCTGCAGACACAATTGCTTCCAGACCATTGATATACTTTGGCTTAAACATTTAGGCTCACCAGCAGCCTTGGAAAGTCTCTACAAACCATTAAGTTCACACAGCCTAAGCAGTATAACAGATACAATACCGTGCACATTTTAGCAAAAGTGGAACAAAGAGATGAAGCAGGAAATGAAAGGCTTAACTGGAATCACCATTTGCCTCTTCATTCCCTGCCTGTGTTTCAACTGCCAGTTCACAACATCTCTCCTGTTGATCATCACTCAGAGATTAATATGCCTGAAGACTTTGATTACTTCCACATATATCCAAGCTCATTGTATTTAGTTTAAAATCCAACCATTTTAATAAACACAGCCTTTTTGCAAATCAGAGATAGCAGGCAATATTTAAGTTACCCGTAGCATATTCCAAGCATGTATTGTTTCTGCTTCAGCCTGCTCCAACATCCTGGAAGTACCTTCCCAGCAAGTGAATTATTTATATCTGTGATGCCCTCTGACAACAGGAGCACCAAAGTTACTGTAAGCAGCAGTTCTGGAAGTGTTCTTTATGAAAATCAGAGGTCCCCCGCGTCGTGCCATGGGGAAAAAGGAAAAATATCCCAGATGGGAAAGATCAAATGCAAAGAATGCAGTACAGGAAAGACTACAGCACAAGTAAGGTTTAAAACATCCCTAATGCAATAGATAAGGTTCAGGCACTCAGTCTGTGTGTATCCTTATAAATAAACACATATCTTAAGAATGACAGCATAGCTCCCCATAGGATGTTATTTTTTAACATATACTCACATAAACTTCATTGTGATCAAAGCGCTTCTTCAGGTTGTTGATGAAGGAATCTTCATTAAGTGGCTCTAAGAGAACCATATCTCCCACCCCTATCATGTCGTCTAAAAGTGATGTCTTGACCTCCATTTTGGCCATTTTGTCCTGGGAAAAACAAAAGAAACAAGACTAAAACAAACAGCAAATGTTAGCTGACGGTTAATCTAATTATTCACAAGCATTACCTACTCACACTGCTTCAGGAATAAAAGTTAAAAGAACACTACATTAAAATTATGTTTCCAAGGAATATTCTCAAAGTCCTTGCATCTACCCAGGCAGTCCACATGATTCCAAAATTTAATTTCTAGTAGTCAAGATGCCTTCTGGTCCACTATACATGAAACATGAAACTCCTAGGAACAGGAATGACAATTCTAGCGGGCATCACAACCAAAGTATTTGGATGACTTCAACACAGTGTTCAAGTGCATGCAAGGCTGTGTTTTATCAAAAGCTTCATCTGGATCTCCAAACTGGGGTTTAAATTTGTCAATAACCCTAACTGGAATTTCCTTGTCACCTTCACTTGCATTTCTCCAACTCCATTAATATTGAAATGGAAACCAACTCAGTAAACCCGCTCAGAGACAAAAACCCAGAGTATTTGATCTTAGCTCATGAACCCTGGGCTCTAAGTGCCTGTATTCCAGTACAGTGCTGGTACTGACTACAGGAACCTGCCAAATGACTTCATTTACTTGTAATTTTGTTGCTTGAGAGAACATTTTCAGGGGGCAGCAACAATCCAGCTGACAAGTGGAGACACTGCATCAACACAACCCGAGCGGCAAAAGCCAGGAGCTGGGCTTGAACAGGAGACCAGGATCAAACAAAACAAAGTAAGCAAGGCTGATAAAGGAAGTCATTTAGACAAAGAAGTCAAGGTCAGGCCAAAACTTAGCACTTATTTGATCCTCCCAGCCTTTCCTCCCTCCAATCCCAACGCTGGAGGTTACTGAGCTCCCCAAGAACCCTGGGCACACAGTCACTGCTTTCAGCTTTCAAGAGGAGACCGAAAAATGGACAGATTCACAGCAGCAGCCAGCAAGCAGGGACACAGAGGTGAGAGAACAGCTTTGCTGACCACACAAACCAAGGACCAGCC
Organism: Cisticola juncidis; assembly: GCA_013400215.1. Taxonomy (NCBI): domain Eukaryota; kingdom Metazoa; phylum Chordata; class Aves; order Passeriformes; family Cisticolidae; genus Cisticola; species Cisticola juncidis. The sequence goes on from VXBR01000802.1 coordinate 831,476, forward strand.
AAAGCTGCACAAAACAACAGCTCAGCTTCACCAGGCAGCTGCCACCTCCCAGCTACAGAATGCTATCAGGCTGTCCTTGGTCCCCCTACCACTGCTGTATGTTTTAATTCTAAACTTTTTTTTCTTGATTCCCAAAATGCCATTGAGCAGCTATTACCTTATATAATCAGTACTACCTTACCATAGTCCCTCTCCAATTAAATGACTAATTTAAAACAAGCTAAGTCTTTTATCTCTCCCTTCTGCCTGCAGCCACCACTTTACTAAAAGTTATTTGATGCTTTTCATCAGTGAATGGCATTTGAGAGATTTTAGATCAAGATTTAAGTCTTGCTTGATGTTTTTCCAAATTCAACGAAGAGCAGCACAGCTCCACAGGCAGCTAACAAAGCGATACACAAAGATCCCCAAAACCTGAACCAAGCCTGGGAATTACTAGAAATTCACATGGAAATGCAAAAACAGCACTGAACTATGGTAACCAACCAAAGCTGAATCAACTCTGCTAAACAAACAAAAGGGCATTTATTTTAAACAGAAAATCTGGATAAATATTTTTGTAGAGAAAGATACTTCTATTCTTAAATGTTCACCTCTCTGAATCACCAAAAAATTTTAAACATTCATAGAATCTTTTCAGAGGTATCATTTCAACTTCTGAATCCCATTAAGACAAATTCTTTAAACTACCAATCTTGTTTCAGTGACCTAATTACTTCCCATACATCAACTAATGTTCAAATAACTTTTGAAGGCTGAAAAAATAAAGCCCCTCTCAAGTATGGAACTTATTAAATAATGGGTTTGTGGCCAAATACATAAAAAAGCCAACACAAAAATCCTAATAAGGGCAATTTAAACCTAAAATTTAAATTCTAAGTACAATACCTCATTTACCATTGTGAAATTACATACCACCTACCACACTTCATGCATCACTGCTTGAGAATTTCAAGAGCAAGAGCAGCCAAACCCATCAAAAACATCCATGTATTCCCAAACTCAGTGGCATGTTTTGCAGAAGAAGTGCAGGAAGACACTGTATCTACTTTAATAAGTTGGATCAAAAAAGTTGTATACAGAAATTGACTTACCAATATATGGAAAAAGTTCCATTTTATGGTCAAAGGTAAATTTTCAGCTTGGTTTTTTCCCACAATAATTTACAGCATTCTATGATTAAAATATTTTTTATTAACTTGCGAGTTAGAAAATACTAGAAAACCCAAACAATGAAAAAATTGAACAGGCTGAGACAACACTTATATAACACTGATTGCTCAAATCCATTTTCAATAGCCTAGCCTTTGCAAAAATTCATGAAAGATGACCTCCTACACTTGTGTATGATTCAAGAGTATTCTGCCATACCAGTGTTGTTAGCCCTTTGCTTTGGCAGAATCCAATCGTAATCCCTGCTCTGGTTTAGCTAACAAAGGAAAATTCAGCCTGTGGGATAATTTGGTTGTCTATCTGAGATAAAAAGAAGGGGGAAAAGCACTGCTAAGAGAAACCAACAGTGTTTAAACATATATTAATCAATTAAATAGGGCTTAATAACTGAAATTAATCTACTAGAAGAATGTAGTAGAAGATCAATATATAGCACTTTCAAGATACCAAATGCTAATTTTAGAAGTAGCTTCATAAAAAATGTCAAAAATCAGCACACTACACAAAAAAAAAAATAACCAAACCCTTGCAACATTACATGGCTAAACTTCAGAAAAAGCTCAGAAACTCCATGTCCAAGTATTTGCCATATCTCAGAGATGCCTTGCAGCTGTTAATGTTTCCCACCAGCACTGCTGACAGCGTGCTCACCACAGTTTGGAGAGCAGTACATAAAAGCAAGTGGCTTCCTTGTGCACATATTCACACACATTTTGGAAAGATGAATGCTTCTCAAGAACCATTTTCAAGGAGCAAATCCATGAGAGGGATGGGACCAGAACCTGCTCCCAGTGCCTGAGAGATCAGGAGGATCAGGCTGTTCCTCCAACATTCCCTGGTCTCACCCATACCCACTTACCACTTGAGGCTTCTCCCAAATTTACCCTTGCTGTCCCTAAAGGAAAGATCAGCAGCATTTCAAAATATCTCCTTTCTCTGTAGGCAGTTGTCAAATCTGTTCTTCTTCCCTTTGGTCTCATATCTAAGCCTTAATTCAATGGAGTGAGAACATTTACAATGCATTTCAATTCTCAGAAAAAAAATTTAAAAGTCTATTCAGTAATCCTTTACAGTTTGATCTGTTTTATGTTGGACAACATGCTTGGGAGGAGGAGTGCTTGGCAGGCTATGTCTTTAAAATGCTTTTAACGACACACTCCCAGGCCACACAGAGCCTTTTCAAACACAGACTGCTGTACCCACTGCCTGCAGTGCCTGGGATTGCCATCCAGCCAGGCCAGTTGACCTAAAACCTTCTTGCCCCTCTTGGCCACAAGGATGGCAAATTAAAAATCACAGCATGCCACAGCCACAGCAGCCATATCACTGGCCATTCAGAAACAAGAGCTAATGAGAACTATAAATAGAAGGGGATACAGAGAATAGGCAAAACCCCAAAGTCTCGTACTATTAAATGCACATATTCTCCACGGGGGAAATGAAGTAATGCCCTGTTATTGGCACACAGCACGTTACAGAATTGTCCAAGGTTTCCCACATCACCCTCCAACAGCAGAACAGCAACAATTGTCAGCAGCTTCCTACAGCTGTGCAGCCCTCACCTCACACTCAGGAGTTTGGTGCACGAACTATCCCTGTCTGCAGAGGTGGCGTGGGTGTTTTTTTTCTTTCCAGGCATCATAGCAAGAGGACAATTTCCCTACCATTAAAACTGACACAGATATACTCACATAAGTGTCAAGCTCTGATTATTTAAAAACAAACAAAAAAAAAATTAAAAAAAGAAATTTTAGAAGCCTAAGCCTTTGGTTTCAGTACAACCAGCTTGCTGTAGAAGATAAACCCCTTTTTCTTTTATAAGTCTTAACAGGGACAATATGCAACATCAGTAACCCAATGGTGGAGCTCAAACTGATTTCATGTTCAGGTCTGATCCTGAGCCTCTGTCAGGCTGTAATTATGGTTGCCTACCCCTTCCTGGTTTTCTCTGTCCGGGAGCAATCAGCCCACGCAGAGTGGGGACATTGACAGGCCACTGCTGCAAAAAGCAGCCAGGGACACAATGTCATTACTTGAACAAAACAAAACCAAAAGGGGCTGCACCCATCATCTTATGCTGCTGTCCATGACAAGCCTAATGTACCAATTTAGCAAGAGGCAGGATTTAAATTTATCCTGTTCTGCTGCTCAGCAAACCTTGTGTCTCACCAGCCTCTGACTGATGCCCCAAATGTGCAAGTTCATTGGAAACACCCTGTGCTGGTTCACCAGGCAAACTAAGACAGCCTCTGCAGCTGAACTGTTACAATGCCCTTTTCACTCCGAGCTACATTTCCCGACATCAGCATGTGTGAAAAAAGGTTGTTATCATCCAGAGGAAAGCCTGGCTTTCCCTCCAGACCTCTCCCATCTGCTGCCTGGCCACAGCCTGCAGGAACACCTGCACCCTCCTTCCCAGCTGTGACTGCTCTCAATTGTTGCTCGTGTCCTGTGGAAAAGGGCAGGCAGACAGCAGCTCCATGGTGCAGCCCACTGCTTTTTCCTGCAAGAAAATGGACTTGAGGAACGTGACAGACAAATTGCAGGAAGGAATGTTAATGGATATCGCAACATCAGTAAAAGCACTCAAAGAACTAAAATGCTTCCTCTGACTCTCCATCTTTCCTTTTGTTTTTGCCAGTGTCTGAATAGCTTCTGAATTCCTTTTTTTCTCGCAGTCCTGCTCAACAAGCCAGTGTTTTCCAAATTGGAAAAGTTTTTAATTCAGAGCTTTTGAATTGGCTGGTGTTTCTCACATCTTACCTACCAAGCAAGAGCTGTTATTTGAAGCCTAGTGCAACCCCTCTTAAATTTCCGTGGGCACTGAACATTACACACGTGTACCGGATTCCTTGAGCGCTTGACAACAAACAACTCTGCTGAATTACAAAAGTAAAATGCACCTAACAACAAACAGCTCTGCTGAATTACAAAAGTAAAATGCACCTACCAGCAAACAGCTCTGCTGAATTACAAAAGTAAAATGCGGCATTACGGGGTGTATTCGTATCGGGACCGCAGGAATGTTTGCATTCAGCATCAGCTAAATGGGAACAGCCCTTCAGCAACATCAGATTAGGGCAGTTTCGCACCAGTGACTGCAATTTAGATGACAGAAGATCTGACCAGAGAATTCCATAGGAGAAAAGAATGCTCCGCTGGCCTCTGCTACCGAACACCACGCGTTTATCTAAAGGTTGGGCAATTTTCAAGGAAGAATCAGGCCACTTAAGGTACTGTTGAACAAACAGCTGCAACCACGTGAGGCAATATCATCTTTTAATAGTTTAACAATGGAGCCTTAACTGCAGTTTAGCAAAGCCGATAGTGCGGTAATTAGACTGCATTAGGACATGCACAAAAATGTTCTCTGGGACATTATCTCCGCTGACGTATGAAACTTGCTTCATTAACAGGACTCAGCCTCTTCATAAATGCAGAAGTGAGAGGTTTGGTTGTTGCTCAAGTTCTTTGGGGCTTGTTGGGGGGGTTTTGGGGTTTTTTGTTTTGGTGAGGGGGTGGGATGTTTTTTATTTTTACATCAGCTTGGTTCAACCCACACTAAGCAAAAATCTCCCCTAAAGTGAGAGAAATGCCTCTCTCATTCTTCTGTTCCTATTTTGATGAGAATATGAACAACTCTGGTATCACCAAAAAGGTGCTCAGTACCTTACCACAAAACCAAAATCACATGAGCCATGAATACAGAAGGTACAGCTTTGCCCTCCTTCTCTTCCTTAAAAAAAAAACAAAAAAAAAACCAACAAAATAATTCAGCAGCCCGAGGGGGTTGTGTTTGCATTTCTCTAAGGCTACTTTCTGTTATTTTTTTCCCAGTAGTTTGAATAACATTAGCATGGATATTACCTGCTCTAGGAGACCATGGGGTATATCTATTCTATTATTCCTCCTTTACAGTCCCAGCAGTACATGTCTTCGAATTACTTCTGATAATTATTCTGCAACCACAACACAATAACAGCCACCAGTAATGGCACTCTGGGGTTGATCTATTTCCTGAGTCAACTTTCTGCCTTTCTTTAACTCATCTGGGTCATTCATACAGTCACACTAGGTTTTGGGAAAAACATTTGGGTCTTTCAACGTTGCTAGGGCACTCTTCTTTAGCAGCTGTGAAAATACAGTCAAAATATATGTCTGCTACTCCATTTTTACCCTGAAAATGTTCCTTTACATTTTGGATTATATTGACAGGCTTCAAAGAATATAGGTGTGAAATGGCCTTTTCTGTAAATGGTTATTCTGGAGTCCTTTTTTCCTTTTTTTTTTTTCCTTTGATTAGTTTAATGGGAAAAACACCTTGGGTGTTTTCAATGCATCTAGAAATAGGTCTTCACTACCAAGGCTATTTACAGTCCAAAATTTTGGTTAAATTCCCACTGAGTTCAGCAGAAACAGGATCCATGGTGGTTTCTTATATTTAGGCTTTTCTTAGTCATTGCCTAGCCACAGGGTTTTACAATCATTCCAGGTCCACATCTACAGAAAGGGATAAAGTATTCAGTAACAAAGGAGGTCAATTTTTGGCACATACACCTTGCTAAGATTTCCTTGAATCTTTTCCAAAATAAGGAACTAAGTGTGACTGCAAAGCCAAAAGTTGTCGAAGGACCTGCCTTCTCCCCCTAAACCAAATTTCAGACTAACAGTGCTCTTTGGACAACACAACTTTCAAGAAGTTGTCAGGACAGGACATGGACACATAGAAAACACCTTCATTCTTTCAGGAAAAAAAAAATCTTTTACTAATGGACAGCCAAACTCCACTAAGCAGTGGGTGCCCTTTTAAATTGATTATCTCAATCTTTCAAGCTGCCGCTTAAAGTTTTCAGCCAATTTCGGGGGATCTTGCCCAATCCAAAGGTTACGTTTGCAGAACACAGGCACAAAAACCGAGGTGAAGTTTATTTATATTAGGGGATCTTCTTTGTTTGCTGTATGTCACACACCAGTAGCTTGCCACCACACCGGAGCTTGGATTCAAAAGAGCTCTCAGTAGCAGATTCCTACAAAAGACTTTTACAGACAATCAGCCCTCGCAAAGTCAAATCATTTCTTTCATCTGAGGTTTCAGCCCCTTGGGAGCAATCCAGCAATCAGCTGTAATCGAGACCGTTGATTAAAATAGGATTTTTACTTTTTATTCCACACAAGCACATGGGCAGCAATCAGACCTTTCTTTCCTGCAGTCAGCACGGGAACCACACACCCCTGACACAGGCAAAAGAGCTGCTCGTGGTGGAGCCACTGGAGGGAACACTAATGGTAAGGCAGGTACTAAGAGATGTCCTAATACTACAGGGTTAAAATACCAGAGTACATGCTAATCTTCTGCTCAAATGCTTTGTTGCCTGTTAAGCAGTGGGTGATAAGCCCTGGAGATATGCAGAAAACGAAATAACAGGGCCAGGTAACACCGCAGCTTCACTCCGCTGCCAACAGCAGAAGGAAAAGCAGCCACAGAAAGCCCTCACAGCAGTCACTGAACCAGGCTTAAAAGCGGTCACAGATGAACACAGGGCTGATCAGGAGCTTCAGGAAGTCCAGGTGCCAGCAGAGGCACTGGTGCCTGTATCCACACTGCAGGAAGCCAGCCCCAAAAACTGAGTGCACCCTAACGCTGAGAGCTACTGGCACTCACAGGTTTCCAGTTTCCATGCACCCATATCGTCCTCCAAGCAGCAAAGATCTGGGTAAAGCAAAAATTTCCCTGTCCTTTTCCATTTAAAACTGGAGGAAAAGAAGTCACCCAAACACCATGCCAGGGATCTTATTCTCGCCCTTTACAATGGCCTTTCCTCCAAAACTCATTGTCCTTGTAATACTTGTAAGTAACATTTGGTATGTTTTTAGCCTAGTATTTTATGAAAATAAGACAAATCATGACAGCTGTACATCTCTTGGTCTACACATGCACTCTCTCAGACACATCTAATGTTGAATTTCATGCAAAAGGACAGAGTAAAGGACAACAGAAAAGCTGATTTTCCACACAAAAGCAGGCAGGAGAGGAGATCTGAGCATAATCATTCCATCAGAGACATGGGGTTGCGAGGAGAATAAACCCCTTATTAAGTACCACAGAGCAGAAAAATTGCTCTGCAAAATTCCCTAGCTGCAGAAAAACCTTCAAGTGGAAATTATTACTTCTTTGCAAGTCAATCCATCACAAGAGAAAAACCTGCAGGAAGTCAGACTCAGCTAGTCCCAGGAGTGGTTGCCAAGGCAAAACAGTAGTGCAAGGTTTCACCCTACCACTTGCCATCACTGTCTATTCTGCACATCAATTTCTGCCCAGCAAGACACTTCTACTTTTCAATGAAGGAAAGCAATAAAATAATTTGGATACAAGTGCTATGGGAAAAGGAAGCATTACTTGCCCAAACCTAAGATAAAAAACAATCTATTTAAGGGAAGACAAGACTTAAATAAATGACATGTACTGTTTAGACATGTTTGTTTGTCTCAAGCAGTTGACCTATATCCACAATTTTGTCATTTTCATTCTCAACAGTCATTTTCAGATGGACACCTGAAATTAGAGGATAAAAGTCATCAATTTCTAAATCAAGGCATCTCCTGTGAATTGTATCAAGACCTATTTCAGACAATTGGAGTGGTTCAGGATGTTCCATTTCAACACATGGTAATCACTCTTGCCCAGATGTCCATGAAGTTAAAAGCCAGCAGACAGTGTTTTTATTAACAACTAGCACGATAAACAGAGATTTTCCAAATATAAGATAACACTTCACAGATTCAGAGAGGGACACCTTCTTAAAACATCAATGGAAAGCAACTCCCTTCCACAGATGGAAAACAGCCATGCAGGCAAACTTAGCACACACAGCTACTAAGTTTCCCCTCGCTGTGTTTCAGTGAGAACTATCATCTGGCAGTTTTCAGGAAGCAAAAAGTTCTATTCACACGAGATACAGGCAAGCTCCCCGTGTTCCAGAAATCTGTTACAAGGCACAAGGAGCTTCAGCACTGCCCTTGCTTGCCAAAAGATTTTCCAGGGTTTCTCCTGGAAAGAACTTTGTTTCCACAGAGTCCTGCTCTCTTTGATCACTGAAGGCAATCTCCCGAGCCCTTTTAACTCCGGCAGGCTGTGAGCTGAACAATGGCAATTGTAGCTGTGTCTGTTCTGTGCTCCAGACCGGTGCCAAACCCACCGCATCCCACAGCCACGGCTACTGCATGGTGCTGCTCCAGAGTGCCACTTTCAGCCTCCTCCAGGAGAAACTGTTCTTATGGTGGCCCTTATTTCTAGACTAAATCTATCCACTTCTTCTGGCTTTTGCTAATGCTGCTGGGGTTTGGTTTTGGTTTTAAATTTAAATGTGTTTTCTCCCTCACAGGGAAGTATTGACAGAGGTTCATTTCAATGGACTTCATTCCAAGTAATGCAAAGCCAGTTGCCTGTTTCCCTCTCAGTGGCTTTTCCACTCTCTTTGACCATCCCAATCATCCTTTTCTGCTCTCTCTCCTATCTGAGCCCATCTTGGCCAAGCAGGCTGTACAGAAGGTTCTTGGTACATCATAGCATCAATATTTCTTCATCACTACCAGGAATATTCCTTCATAGAGAGATTTATTTTCACCCCCTTCGTGACTTTTTCCTTCTCCAAAGGTTCACAGAGAATTAGCACTTCCCTAGCTGACTCTGCACAACAAACCTCAAGTGCTCCATCAGTCACAGACCTACTCACACACACAAAAGTTAGGAAGGGTCCCCAGACACTAAACACACCACGTGTTCATGTGTTCATCTTGTAGGCTTAACTATTCCAAAAGTAATCTGCCTTTCCACCTCTACCACCTTTCTGCTACCCTGTCTCCAAGCTTCTCTTGATGAAGAGGTAGAGCATCTGTTATTTTTGCTGGAAGTTAGACATCCCAGGCATCCCTCCTTTCACATCAGGTAAGCATGGGCTCTGCTAGGAGAAGGTCTATTCTCAGTCCTCAAACACGAAGCTCTAGCCAAGCTATTAAGTGGACAGTGAACTGGTTCCCAGAGTCCCAGAAAAAACGGCACCTCTTCATCTCTTCTTTCCCAGTGTCTCTATGTTAAGTAGCTTATTTGCTTCCACAAAGGAACAGTGCAACTCACTTCCTTTAATAGCTCTCCTAAAAGCAGGATTGGCATCTCACTACAGTCCACAGAGTCCTTATGCAATAAGGACTTTTAAGGATACCTCTTTAATATAAAAGGATGCCCTTAATTTGGCTTCAAATTGTTTTAACACAAAGGCATTAAAACACAGAGCAAGTGTAACTTCCTTTGCTTGTGCTTTCCTGAGATACAGAATTCAGCACTTCATCACCCAGCAGCTCCCTCAATTCTGAGGTGCAGGTTCTCAAAGGTGACTGACAGGATTTAAGCACAGCATCAGGACAATGCATATGCTCCGTTGTGCATAAAAACTGGTGGTTACTTTAAGGACCAGTCTTTTCAAAGATCCTCAAACACCAGCACACTCTTGTGTAGGAGAACAGATTCCATAAAGAAAATGCATGTAAAAGAGTAGAAGTTTTTGGAATGTGATGAAACATTTCAGGATGTCATGGCTCACTACCTGTTTTTCTTTCCCTTGTAGCAAAGCCTACAGTTTCATTATTATTATTTGTAATTTATACTTGTACTCTTATGACAATTCAAAGTACCTCCAGTAGCACTTTAGAGTACACAAACTATGAAAATTATAGAATATTACAGAAAAAAAAGCATAAAGCAAACAGCAAGAGAGCTCACATACAAAGCATATTTGTGGGCCCAGGAAACTCGTACCAGTGCTGACCAGGCTGTGGTCACAGACTTTTAATAACTGGTTTCTGCTAGCACTAGGGAAAAATGAGTCTTTCCTTGCTGCCTCCATTTAGAAAATAAAGAAATCTACAACAACCACTTCTGATAGTACAACACCCACCAACCCTTCTCTTACTCAGCACCTATTCCTCACAATGATCTCCTCTTTTTCTCCTTGATACACGCTCTTACTTTCCTCCTGGTGTCTTTTGCTTTCATGGTCCTTCTGCTGAACAGCACAAAGATTTCTGCCAATATAAGACCCTTGGAAGGGCTGCTGCCTCTCCAAGACAGAGAGAACAAGGGAAAGTTTACCAGTGCACCCACACTGAAGAAGCAGTTCCAAGGCAGCACTTCACAAAGCCAGAAACAAGGCAATTACCTACGGCCAAGGTACACCCACTCCCCACTCCTGCAAAGGAAAGAAAATCTCAGTGACAGTAAACATTCCTCACCCTTACTCCTTGGGAGTCAGGATATTTGGATTCCTTATCTTGAGTCTTCAGCTTGTTTGCTGAAGTGTTATATCTGGTCACTTAGGCTGATGACCACCTCTCGATTGCTTTCCTCCCAAAAGCTGGAGCTGGAAAAAAGATATTGTTCCGGCCTTGGGGTCCATTACTCCTTTTTTTACTGTCTGCATAGAAGAATTCCCCAACCAGTTTGCATCTGGAAAAGGGACTTGATAATTCTTATTTGCCTCTGAAACTGTATTTTAAGCACTAGTCTTTCTCACTGAAACTCTCTCATCACTATGGTGACTCGCTATCAGACTTAAAATATATATCAAGAAATGGATACAAGTTTACTTGGTGACACCAAAAGGGAAATTTCCCAGTAAAAGGGAGTTGGGAGAGGCAAAAAGATTAACTTTCTGTCCAGTTTTCTCTAAAAGCTATGCCATTATCAGGAAACAAAAAGCCAAACCAACAACAAAAAAAAAAGGGTTCTCCACACTGTTTAGAATCAAAATCTGGAGTAACATACACCACAAGACCAAAGCTTTTCCAAACCACCAGCAAACGGGGACACAACTGCAAAATTGAGACTAATGCTCTAACACACCAGGAAAGATTCACAAAAATACCCTTTTAGGCAGTATCCTCTTTAACAGCTACTTCATCGCATAGGACAAAGATTTGCAGAGATTTCCACTATCCCAGCAGCACAAAATTAAAATGTTTAACTTTTGGAAGGGTTGTGGGTTTGGGGGCCTTTTTTTTTTTTTGTTCTGGGAACTGCAAAACAGAAAAAAATTAATGTTATTCTTTACTGTTTCTTTATGACAAAGCATGCCTTGATGTTCGCTTATACACCAGAAATCAAGCTCTGGTTTCCTTCTTTTTTGGAGGATATGAATGGAGAGGTTACATAAGGGTGTAACAAGAGCTGTTACTTCCTTTCCCAGCTGAAGAGAAAAAGCTGTAGATCAAGTTACAGACTCCAGGGCTGGTCATTGCTACTTCAGTCTCCCTAAAATTTTTGTCATTAGTCCCACAACAAACAGAAGAGGCTACTTAGAAGGCTCAGAGAATTTAATAGACTAACTACATAGCTGTAAGGGAGGGAAAAACCCTTTATTTTTGTCTTTCATCAAACTCAGGAAATTCCCCAAGCTTGATGCATACAGTCACTCAAGTCACCACTTTCCATTTCAGTTTGCTGTTCATTAGCACAGTAAAAAAAGATGAATGAAATATAGGGTAAGATTTATAGGGCAGTCTGGGGTACATGAGCTGTGCTAAATAAGCTCAGCAGTCTGAGAGGGCACTGAACTTTGGTGGATATGTCAGCATTTGTCCCAGCTCTGACCACACGAGGCAAATGAAAGGAGGAATCGGTGTCCAGCTTGGCCTACCACCAGAACTGAGCTTTGCTCCAAACTGTCCCACTGGCACTTTCTTCACCTTCCTCTCCTATTCCCAAGCTGCTGCTACTACTGCTGCCGAAGGAAGATGAGATCAGACTCCAACACGAGGAATTTCTGTTCCCACAGAGCTCAGGGAAACCAGATGATCTCAGAGAATCATGTGAAGCAAGTCCCTGACACTTCCATGAGGCAGAGTATCTCCAGTACGTTGCCAGCAGTTTCTTAAGAGTGCACAGTGGGAAAAATTAATGGCTTTGCTTATGTTTCCAATTGCTCTCTCCCACTTCCTCTCCTCATTTGCCAGACTTCTATTTTCCCTTCCCCCAGAAGCACTAGTAGGCTTGCAATGTACGTTTGCCCTTCTACAGGCAATCACATCAAGCCTTGCACAATGCCTGAAAGGGCTAACACACAACAGAGCTGAACTACCGGCCCCACATCATTTCTTCACAGAGTTCCTCCCCACAGGTGTGATTTAACAAGGTCTCTTACCACTAAAAAAAAAAAATAAAATTTAAATTTAAAAAAGGCAAGTTTCTGTGATTTAAGATGTTTTCATGAGTCCTTTCACCTTCACTTTGCTGAGCAGTCAACCTGTCCGTGGTGCTTTTTAGAAGTCTTTTAGGTAACCAACACTACAGAGGTGTTTCAGAAATGTGTTAAGGATATGGAGGGACTTGTGGCAACCTAACACGCCAGTAACTGCTACAAGCCAACATAAGGAGTGATCACTTGATGTTACTGTGGGGACAATAGAACGCTCCAACCCTTACACCCTCACACAAAACTAAGCCAGAGGCAAAGCACTTCATTAAGCACTAAATTGAAGACATTCATAAACTCAGGCCTGGGACAACTGGAAATAAAAGCACACGACTAGAAGAATGTCATTACCTTTTATATGTTTAAAAGCAGCCAAGGACTGAACTTTACTTTAACAGACGGGTTGGACTGTTTATGCTCTCTAACACCGCACACTTTTGGGGAAAGCCTTGTTTTTGACACAGGGCTTGACAAAGTGATGATTCATCCAGGGAAGGATGGGCAGCGTGTTGCCAGCCTTAATTCACAATTAACAATAGGGCAGACGGATATGGAAGGCTCATGATTCGACACAAAAATCACAAAGTCAGGAGTTTTACCTGACCTTTACACCAGTGGTCATTTCCAATCTGGACATATTTTAAGCAGTTTCTCTGACATAAATTTTAAGAATAGGTAGCTTTTATTTCATTGCTGTTACATTTGTCCCTTAGAATAGTGGTCCTGACTAAATACATAGCAAGTGATTTAATGACATGATCTGAAATTTCAAAGCTTTAAATGACTCGAGAAAGCAAACAGCACGTGTGAGCACAGGGGTACCGTGCGCAAGGCAAAGCGAGCCCGGGACCCCTTGGTGACTGCACCGCCAGCCCCGCTCACTGGGCGCTGCTGGGAGGGCCATTGTTTTTCAGCGGGGAGTCTGGCCACTCCGAGGAACAAAGAGATGCCCTTCCCAAAACGCAGCAGATGTCCCGTACCGAATCCCAGCAGCCTCCATGGGCGCAGACGGGCGGGCTTCCTTGGGAGGCTACACCAACCCGTCCCCTCGGGGAAGTTCTCTGAGACAATGACCCTGCCCCGGAAAGCCCTTCCTCAAGTCTCCTCTCCAAGCGTTACCCGACAGCAGAATCCATCATCCTGCTCCAAGTTACCAGCACTCTTCCCACGGTTCCCCCGAGCCCCACAGCCGAGCCCGTTCTTTTGAATTCAGCAAAGCCGTGCAAGCAGGGTAATTATTTTAGACAAGAAGAAACAGATGCCCCGCTCTGCTCCCAGAAAGAGCACGCACACGCACACACTCATATCTGAGGGAGAGAGCCCCGGACCGTCCCTGCGTGTGTGCGCACCGCGCTCCTGCCCGAACGCGGCTGTCCCAGCCCCGCTGCCATCCCGCAGAGCTCCCTTCAGCCACACGCACGCAGCGCGTCCCGAAGCCGCACTTTGGAGCGGGGACGGGGAGCCCGGGAGGCGCCGGGGCTGCCGCGCTCGGCACCC
>VXBR01000802.1:845535-877745 GCA_013400215.1 Cisticola juncidis
ACCCGCTGCCGGGGCTGCACCCAACCCCGCACTGCACCGATCCCCCGCCCTCCCCACCTGGTCCCCCGCGCTTCAGACCCGCCTGCTCTGCTGTTCTCCGTTTCTTCCACCCTCACCTGAAGCCGTCAAAAAGTGAGATTGGCCTGTTTTGGTGTGTGTGAAACGTCTCCCACTGGGTTTCTGCAACGATGTTTTCAGTATTTCCCCAGCTGAGTGTAAGCACCCCAAAGTATTTACAGCAAGCTTTGACATAACACAGTTTATCTGCCTAATCCTGCCTCCGAGGAGCGCAGGAGCCACCAACAACGGAGAGAGACTGCTCCGCTGTGTGAAAAGAGGGGTAGAAAAGAAAAAGCCCTGAAGGGCTCATTTGGGGTTTCAGGGACTGAGGGCAAGGAACAGAGGTTTCTCCCCACCGCCGTGAAAACTCCCCATTCACAGGTGAGAGGGAGAGTGTAGGTCTGTGTGTTACACTGACGCTCTTCCTGGTGAAATACCCCGTGCGAAAAGCTTCGCTGCTGGTGCTTTCTTCCTAAGAAACCAATTAGCACACCTTGTTACTTTCTCATGTTTGCAGGCAGGCTTTTCCCAAGCCGGGCTGTTTCTAAACAGCAACAAGCTTCCATTCAACCCCAAGCTAAACCTACATTTGCTAGACAGCAGTGAGAAGAGGAGCTGAACTGCAGGTACACAACCAGAACTCTTCAGTGCGTGGAAGAAATCCAGCCTGTGTCACTGCATTCAACGTGATTGGAAGTGATTGCAGTGAAGATGCAAAATGCATTCTAAAAGCCTTCCTCATTAAAACACTTTATATTTCAAAGATATTTCAAAGTCGATACTACATTTTCAGATACACATCTCTTTGGTATCTTTCTGTCTATAGGAAGAGATTGTGTTCTCACAGAGTTCTCAAATCTGTCACTACAAGTGCTGGAGACAGCTCTCAGATGAATCTCAGGAACTAGAGCCTTGAAGCCCTGCTGATTCATAGACTCATGGCCATTTTATGTTTTTTAGCACAGATGCTTAGCTCCTGAGATTTGTCTTGCCCTTAGTTTTTTATATTGGTGAAATTAATGACTGCTTTCATTAGAAGTAGTCAAAAACTACTTCAGCAAAATACTTTTCCTGCTGAATAACCGAGGGCTTGGTCAAAACTCAGTTGTATGGAAACAGTGACAGCCTGATGCAGGTATTCTCAGGAGGATAATTTAGTTTTGGGGCAGTCTGAAAGAGGCACAGGCAAGAACCATTCCTGAGCAGCACCATGACCCTCTTTTTTCACCTCTTCCTCACTTCAGGTAAGTGCTTTGCTCATGACTCAACTTACTGTCTGGGAGATAGTTATTGCATTCTCTCCCAAATAATGAAGGGAAATAATAATAATTTAAAAAAGCAATTTCCTTTTACCCCAAATCCAAATGAAAACTAAATTTCAGTTTCGGCAAGGAAAGCAACTACTGTCCAGTCAACACTATTTATCTACAACACACACAGAACAAAAAGAAACATCCCAAGACAGTGACTGCCAAGCATTTCACTGAGAATGTACACATTTCAAGTTAACACATTAAAATTATCATAAGCCGTCGTCATGGCAGTGAAACACAAGAATTTTTACCTCAGAGGTTAAAATTCTCCATTTGATCCAAAGAGAAGGGTCACAGGGCAATAAAGCAGTGCAGCTTTCCTTCCATGGTCCTACCACAGTGTTTCAAAAGGAGTAATGCTGGCTACTTCTCAGGTGCACTCCTCATGCCCATTTGATGCTTAGATTCCTGTAAATGGAAATTCCATCCATGATTGCTGGTTATATTTGGTAGCATTTATAACACAAATAATATTAACAGAATTATATAATAAGATAGCATCTTCATGAAGTTGCCTTGTCCTCCAGGAAAAAGATATTATCCAGAGTCTCCCCCAGCCTTCCAGCACTCCCTTCCCCACCTTGTTTCAGGTTTGTGTGAAAGAAGATACCTCATTATCCTTCCTTATTCCAATTTCCCAATTCCACTATAAAATGTGAATTAGCAGCCTGTCACTGTATCTTACATTCTTTGCTTTGCAGAGCAAGCAAAAGAAGAAACATAGGTCCCAAAACCTGTGTTCTTTTCCTAAAGCAAGTTAATGCAAGCAAAGAATATCAAATTCAATCTAGAATATCTTTCATTTTATTATATCTACTGGACTACATAATTACCATTGAAACTATCTGTAGTAAATAATAATAATAAAAAAAAATCTAAAATGGACTAAAGGACATGTTTGGTCACTGAGGATCAGTTAGACACCAAGAACTATTTTCTGTAAGATATGGCTCATTTCTTACAGCCAAGTAGTATATCCTGGGCCATATCAGAGCTCAGGGATAATCAGTGTTCAGCACACATTCAGGTCTCTCTCAAATACAAGGTATAACCTGGAGAGTATTTAAGGGGAATTTCCAACTACTGAATCATTAAATATGCTTTCTTTAGTACACAGATATCACCCAGAAGGAGCAGAGATTTTCTTCACCAACAGGCTACAGCCATTTCAGAGAAAAAAAAAAAANCAGGGTGAATTACAGTTTCTTGATTGCAGCCTTCAAGTCTCAGCTTCACAAGGCCAGAAACTGGGTACAAAACCCACTGTGAAACTGGCTGCTGTTGAGACTGACAGAGCTAAACTGTGGAGATTTAGGGTCTAGTTTAGCCTGACAAACCATGCACCAAACTCACAACAGCCCTCGAGTGGCCTCTGACAGTCCCTGGCAATCAGAAGAGCACTGGCCAGTGGCTGGAAGCACCTCCTAGCCAACCTTGCCAGGAAAAAAGGCAAAGGACAGCTGACCCAGCCACTCCAGAGAGCAAAACTACTGGGAACTGCAATTTGCACAGCCTGTCAGGATTTGCAGCAAGGCAGGAGAGGAACCTGCTCCCAGTTCATGGTGCTGGGATGAGGATAGCTCAACAGAAATACAGAGACACCTGATGGTGTCAATTAAAACAGGATGGGAGGTTTCTCAAATGCATTGAGTTGGTTGTACCATGTATTTAAATACCAGGATTTACAAATTAGACAGGTATTGATATTTAGAACTTAAAATTAGTTTTCAAGAGCAGAAAAGAAAAATATGTCAACCCTTGTTTTTCTTAATCTTTCATACTGATTGAGATGATTCTATTATTTCATCTTTCTTTATACAATTTTCATATATGGAGAGATTAGACAAGATCAATTTTTTCCTATTCATAAATGAAGAAATTGAGTCAGCAAGAATAACTCAACCAAAAAAACCCCCATAAATACAGCATTCCATGATAGAGTGGAAAACACTTTAGATGTCCATGTTTCTAATCCCATTCTTAGCCACAACAACATGCTTAGCCATTTTTCCTATACTCAGTAAGAAAATTCTGCATGCTCATAAAATATGGCAACTACACCTCTGTTCTAATTGTGGGAATATACTTTATAGTAGTTAGAACACTTTCTACTTCAGGCAAAAAGAAAAAAAAAAAGTACTCATAAAACAACAGAAAATTTTACTCTAAGACTGAGCAGGAGATTTAACAATAACAGTCTCTGTGTCATGGAAAATGGCCACAGGTTTGAGCTCTGGCTGTACACAAGTGAATGATTAAACAAACAAACTGCCAGTAGTTCAGAGAATTCCAGGTTTTAGACTAAAATACCTTGAAAGCACAGCTCATCCTTCACATACCTGTGGCAAACTAAACTGCACACAATTAGGAGAACGAGCAGTGGCTCTGTACAGCTGGAATGCTCCTCGGGTGCTTTGGAAAACATCATTCAGTACTGAGACAGATCATTTGCCCTCTCCGAGATGGATTTTATACAGGATTTGTATTTCCACCTGTCAAAACTTTCAGCTTTCCATTTTGCCATAATGTCTCCTCATTTTGCCACGGAGGGACTTTGGCTTTTTGTCCAGAGGCAGCAACACACCTCCAATTAGCACAGTATTTTTCTCCTTTGCAGCAAAGGCCTGCATAAGCCAGCTTGAAGGTCTAGACCTAGAATTTAAGAGACGAGGTCACCCTGGGGGAGATTTTACCTTGTGTGTTAGGATTAAGCACAGGATCTGAGAAGCAGTGTTCACTTAGTAGTTTTCTGCTTTTCAACTCAAGAGTAAGTACACTCAGTAAAATTCAGAAGAACACAAAAATATAAAGACATCAGATATACAATACAAACATATACACGAGACCTCAATACAAACATGAGAGCTGCAACAATCTTCTGAACTGCCATCTTGCAAACTTGGAACATATTTCAAGAGCTCAAGGAAGAGTCTGATCAGAGGTAACGTCTTGAAATTACAGACTGCCTAAGTGATATTTCCCCAATTTTTCAATTTTATCATTGATGTTACAGAAGAGGAGAAAGTCCTGTTTTTCCTAATTGAACAAATTAATCTTTCCTCCCTCTGCAAAAGAAATATTTTTGAGACATAGCTGCTGCATGGATCCCTTCACAAGTATCCCCTCAAGGATGTCATAGAAACTGTAACTAGGAAAGGGAAAGGCCCAGTGTCCCGTGAGATCCGAAAGTTCATGTCAGATCACTCAGCACATTAACTGGCAAGAGAAAAATTTTCAGCTTGAATCCACACAGCACCAGTATCACCGTGAGCCTCCCTAGATAAGGACAGTCAGGAGACAGAAGATCTGGGTTCAGAGCAGCAGGGCAGGAGAGCAGAAGACTCTCTCTTGGTTTATTATCTCTATAATATAGCTGTAATAAGGTGTCCATGGATTGGAGAGTGGTATTCCCACCTCTCACACACATTGGTCCAGGAGACTGTCACACAGTCTTGTTTGTCCCGGCATGCAATGTGAAAATAAAATCTATGTTTATAGAACATAGCTGATGTTTACATGAAAAGAGTGTGAGAAGGTACAAACCTTCTGCTTAATATGAAACACTCATCTACCTAGGAAAACCCATGGCAACACACCAGGGAAATGTCTCTTCTTGCAAACAAAATTACCCAACACAAGGGCATTGAAATGGAACTGCAGGTATATGCAAGCTTACTTTCAGAATAAACTCAAGGTATATGCAAACTTATTTTCAGAATAAACCCAACTATATTTTATAATTCTATATCTCCCATGCCACATACTGAGGTGTAGCAAGTTGCTAGTGTCTGGGAATGCCCAACCCTGTGTGGTGGTGTGAAATGATGTGAAACTCTGTTGAGGAGTTATGCTTCATTATTATTTTTCCCACTATTTAAAACTGGTCTGCAATTTCCACTAGAAATTTTTAAATGCGTGCCCACTCCTTACAGAAGATGGTGTTAGAAAAGGAGTTGCACCACTTTAGCCAACAGAAGTTGAAAAGAGAATGACTTTTTAAGAGGTTTCATCCTAAATACGAGTGCTGAACAGTGTCCAGGCAGTTTACAAAGAAGGCATGATGCACATGCTTTCTTTAATGATCCCCTCACGCATGTGATTTTCCTAAAGAAGAGTTTAAAAGGGAACTGACAGTGCAAGCTGTAAGCTGTGGATCCAAACCCTTTTTGAGTCCAAGCAAAAGTGCAGCCAGATGGACAATTCAGCCAGGCTCTATGCTGGCTATGCACCAGTCTATAAATGGCAGCAATGATGGAAGCAGCAGCAATAAGAAAGAGAATCACAGCATGGAAAAATCAATGGCTAAAGAACTTCAAAATTAGATGTTTCTGAAAGTTCCTTCTTACTAATTCTGTAAGCCTGAGAGCCTTCCACTCTCCCTGCCAGCTAAAGAAAAGAGACCAACTTATCTAGGGCACGTAAGAACAATTATTTCTTCCACGTTAATTGCAAGAAATGCCCATGAAAGGTAACTAGCTGTGAAGGATGTGACTGCACATGCCAGGCAGATGTTGCCAGCACCAGAGCTCTTCCTCTGTTCCCCAAATGTTAACTCCTCACTGGGGATTAGGCATGTCTTAGATGCAGGCAAAGAGCAATTTCTTTGTTCTCCCACTTTATTACAACATGGTGAACTCTTTAGGAGTGCAAATTTTTGCCAAGACGCAGAAAATTAATAACATATGTCTGTGGTGTGTTTCTGCTTCCATCACAGGTGAACACAGTGCTTGTAAGAGAAGATATTTACAGCTCTCTTGAAGCAAAGATCTTGAACCCAGCCAGGCCAGCAGGAACCAACCGCAGTTCTGCTGAAAGAAGCAAGGCAACAGAGATGAAACTGCTTCCTCATCAGTGCTGCCACCGAGCTGTTCCACTGCCTCTTTGAATCCAAGAATATACTTTATTAAATGTCACCAGATTAAACAGCCTCTCCCTGTAAAAAGTGTAATTTATAGCAACATTTCCATTGATTCACTGATTGTGCATGATTTAACTATTCTGTGCTTATTATTCTGTGAAATATCTAGATTCTCATTCTCACATTACTATCAAATTCTGTGTATTTATGGTGTTTCATCCTATGCATGTCCTGTTTTGTAATATGTATTACAAACAGTTTGCTTTCATAGATCACCTCAATAAATGATTACAACCTGTCTTTTTTCAAAACATTCATTTTATTTCATATTCAGTTACTAAGAAATATCTTTATTGTGCAAATAATAAACCACATTTACCTCAAATAGTGGTTTAACTAAAAAGGCTCTGCTACTTCTCAAAGGGCTGCAGCCAGTGAAGTTCCTAAACCACGTTCACATTTAAGTGCTATTCCTAAATGAACACTAATTTGAAGCAGAAGAATTGGCCTAGGCAAGCCTTTGAACAAAAAATACTCTCTGTAAAATCCATAATAACTGCTTAACACAGATTACTGCTTTTTTTCCTCAAACAGATGCACAGGTTTGTGGCTGACAATCCCACAGAAGCCCCAGGTATTCTGCCCACTTCCAATATGGAGTGAAAAAGATGAAGAGAGAAGAACACAAATTAAAACCCTATGCCAAGACATTTTGGGGGTCTTACCCAGCAGACCACAACAGGCCTGAAGGTCACATTTCACATGCATATATAGAGATATTTCTAACTGACAATTACTAAACAATCAGACTGGCTACTTGCTTTAGACAGCCCTGAACAAATATTAATTGAAACCATCTGTAGGACACGCTATCTCTGAAGTAACTAGAGATGTTCAGCTGACTTTGTACTAAATTACCCAACGGCTTCAACGCAGAAAAAGCACATTCATGAAAGTGATTTACCGTTTTAATATAACACACACACAACTATAAAGGGCTCAACCATGACCCTATGGTTTCTATGATTATTCTCTTTAGGAAAGCATAGCTGAGAGAGAAGGCAGCTAAAAGCTGCCTGTTCTGCATAATTTGCCCATGAGCTCTGAAGTGCCTGCTTAAGGGATGAATTACTTTTTTTTGCCTTAAAAAAATAAAGGCAGTGGGGGTCCTGTGAAGGAATGAGATAAAAAATGAACCTTTCCTCCCATATATCACCCATATATCACCAGTGAGAGATGCAGTGTACTGAGGGCACAAGGATTGTTCCTGCCATACATTTTATAAATATCAGGAAACTGATGGGAAAACAGTGCCTGCTCATCTTATCCAACCCATTTACTTAATAAAAAATAATAATAAGAATCCAGACTGGTCAAAATTCCTTGCTGCACTGCTCTATATCTAGCAAGGGAGATTCTGTGATCTGGTGAAAGGATGGCTAAAACACATTTGCCTCATTGGAAGAATTAGGGTTGGTATCTATATCAAGATAGCACAGCAGAAAAGATAGCAAAGTCTCCAAAAGGCTGGAATCTTTACTGCAAACAAAGCTGGTAGACTCCAGCAAAGCTATGTAGGCTATAATGAATGTTTTTGACTGTAGGGAGAAAAATGAATGGCTTGAGTCCAGAAACTGTCTCAGCCTACATACAGAACTAGGTCTGTAGGAGATCCTTATTCAGCACGTTTCCTACAAAAGACATCAATTTACATTTTCTTGTTTAAAGAGCAGATAACTTTTCCATGTGAGAAATTCCAGCAGACAGGGGCTTAGAGGAATGAATGAGCACTGCAGAGACCACTGCACATTTCATACAAACACTCACCAACTGTTGCCACTTTGAGATTTCAAAGCACACAAAGAAAATTGCCTTTTTTTTTTCCCCAGAGCAGAAACTAGGATATCAACCCTGATTACTTTACACTTGCTCACCCTTGCACAGTTCAGTTTGAGAGGCAAGAGGCCTTAATCAAGCTCAGACACAAGGAAGGATTTCCTTTAAAGGCTATCAATGTTAATGAACAACCAGGTCTTCTTTAAACATCCACACTGTGATATGGGCAAGTGTCTGAGTTTATCATGTCCTCAGTCTTTTGCACAGCCAGATTTTATTTGCTGAGCATTGATCAGGCCAGAAGGAGTGAGCTTATCCCGAGTGGCCACCGCTGGACTTGAATTCTGGACTTTAGATTGTAAAATGTTCAGCATTTGATGCAATTTTGATGCAATTTTGCCTCAGCCAGCTATGCTGAGTTTTGGGCTGTCATTGTAAACCCAGAGACTAAAGGAAGCTGTCCTGGAGTCTTACTGGAAAACAGAAAGGCACATCCTCACTCTAAAATGCTTGTGTATCTAAAAGCTAAAAAGGGATGCTGAAGCTTTGTGCCAAAGGTAACAAGTCAAACACAACTGGATGTACTGATTTGCTATTTCTTGTTCATTCCAGGAGAGAGGATTCCAAATTAAAAGCCATACTGAAAGACAGAAACCAAATATCACATCAGTTTTAAAAACAAACCCTTCAGAAAACTAGTCCCTTCACCTCGTTTATGAGGTGAATTTATACAGAATCTTTTTATCCTTTGATTAGTTATTTTATTGTCTTTTGATTAGGCCAGGAGTCTACAGCTGCGATATTATCACAAAAAGCATAGAGGTGTTTAATTTAAAATAAAAAGGCTTTTGTGCAATTTTGAAATAATGAAACTATTTCTACTAACATTAGATTTTTATGAAGCCTTTTGACCTTATGCTTTTCATATCTATCAGTTTAGCCGATACAGTGAATTATCTCCTGTGAAATTATAACAGCCCTACATAATTATCAGTCTGCTAAAGGCTTTTCAAATGCTTTCTCACTGACCAGTTCAGAGTCCTGTTACACAACAGCCCCTCATGAACGTGTTAATCATGGACACATCACTCTTGAGACATCCAATGTGTTTCACTGGAGCTTCCCACTGCTCCCCTCAGGGCAGGATCCTTCCTTACTGCACAGGCACACTCAGCATCGGTGTTATTCACTTTTGCAGTAACACTGCAGTTTAATCTTTGAGGCTTTCCAAAAGGGCTGCAACAGAAAAGGGGTGTGAAACAACAAGTAAATATGTCCAGCAATCTGCAGAAACAAAACCCTGTCCTCTGCAAGCAACGGGCGGGCAAGTGCACTCTCATTTGCTAGTGATACTCAAGATACTCCTGCAGCCTGTTATCCTTCTTGCTTTTTCAGTCCTCAATCCAAACAAACTTTTAGGAAATTTGATAGAATTCCTGCTCAGCAAATAAACTGCTTCCTGCAAATCATGCCCTTACCCTGGAGCTTTGCAGGTGCCAGGTGATGAAGGACATCACTTTTTAGATCCTGCAGGTGTATTAACATTTCCTCAGGAAAGCCAGGGTTTTTTTTCTGATGCTCTTCTCATCTACCACCACTCCAAATACAACACATCACGAAGCTCAGATTCCAAGCTGCTTACAGAAAGATGTGATGGAAACATCATTGTTACCATAATTGTCCCTTGTCCACCTTACATGGATATTTTGAAACAGACACTTTTCAGGGCATTCTGTTTAGAACTATTTTATCTCTGTACTTCAGAAAAAGCACATAGCAAGGCCAACTTCCTGAAGCCCAAGCACAGTGCAGGATCATGCCACTGCTTCATACAGGGTTAATTTCACCACCACAGCATTATCCAACAAAAAACACCCAGTTATCACTGAAATAGCAATTTTTTTCCTTTAGGACACACAGCTCCTCTGTCCTCTTTTGCAGAAGACCATGGCACAGCTGAGAAAACTGCTCCCCTCAACTTGTATTTTCCCATATTATTCACAGAAATAAAGCTGAAAAAAAAGAAAGGAAAGGAAGAGCATCCCTTTTTCCAGACACCAGCTAAACTTGTAAACTTAGGAGAACATCAGCTACGTCAGCTGGAACTCTGGCTGGGAGAGCCAGACTGACTCTTGAACCACCTCTGATAAGGCCAAGAGCACAGTCAGGGTGGAATGGAGCATAACAAGGACTCCTACCATGAGCTGAAGTCATCTTTTAGTCCTCACTGTAGGTGTTCCCTTAGAGTTGGTGTTTTGAGACATAATCACCCATTTAATTTTACAACAGTTTGTAACTTTAATTAGGAACACCATACTTATAGTCTTGCCTTTTTTTTCTTTTTAAGTAAGGCTGATGACTGATCTTAGATATGACATTTTTTCAGTTCAGGCACTTAAAAAGTAAACCAAAAAACAAGTTTGCTTGTATGACGTTTTGTTTGTTTAAGAAAGAAAAATCTTGCTCATTTGCTTGTTCTCTTCCAGTCTCTGTGTTAAGAAATCTTGAGCAGCAGTTCCTTCCCCTGCCCCTTCCCTTGTTAATCACTTAGTTATAGCTCTTTCTAACACAAGAGTAATGTATGGTAACTCATTTTACTGGCACAAAGGATGTGTTAAACATTGTCCTGTTCTCTTCCTTCAGCTTCTTCCTAGGAAATGAAAAAGGCATTACGTATTCCCACTCCGCAGGAGCCAAACACAGACATCTCCTGAGCAAACAGAATAAACTTATTCTGTGTAATAACTATAAAGGCAAGAATGAGATTACAAAAAAACATCCTCTACAGCTGTAAACACTATCTGCAAGGCTTACTATTCAACACCATTACATTTCCATGTTGAGCCAATTCCAGTCCCTTCTCTTCTCATTGCTAAAGCAAGCACTGTTTCTTTTTTCCATTATTTTGGGTCTGCTGTGTACTATTTTTGCATAGAAGAAGAAACATGTGTTGATAAATGAGTCTGAAAGTCAATCAAAACCGACACTGAATCATGCATCTCTTGTTTTAAGGTTTGATACCCCCCAAAAAAAATGTTTTAAAAAATCAGGAGTGAATAGCCTAGGGAGTTTCTGCCTTGGCAGAACTAGAGTAAGGCAGTAGCCAAACACATTGCTACTGGCCTTCAGTTTGGATATTTTAAGCCAGCAAAATCATAGTTTGATTCAGTATAATTAAAAGAGATGCTCAAAGGGGGCACTGTAAGGCTAAGTGGAGAAATTATACAAAATGTATTTTAACAATCAGAATTACTTGGGCAATCAAAAGACAGCGGAAACTGTGTTTGCTATGCTTTGAAACTGAATCAGGAAAATTGTAAAAAAGATAGGTATAGTAGTAATTAGATGTGAATTTTCCCCAATTCCCTAAAACAGTCTGTTTGGAACAGTGCTATGTATTAAACCTTGCATGCTCCAGGCCTGCATCTTTGCAAGCCCCAAATCTTTTGCAAACAGTCAAAGACTGTACAAAGAATTGCAACCCACTAATCAAGGTCTGCCTAAAGGCAGGTGTTGCCGTTTTCTTCAGAACAATGTTGGACATTTTGCTGTCATTGCAAATGGACAAACTTCCATCCACATGGAAAGCCTTTCCCAGTGTTATCCACTGCAGTGTTTCACTGCAGCTGCTTTATCTTGATTTTGGTGGGGGGAAAAAGCCATTAACCAATTTGATGATTGGTTAAAGAAAGCCCATGTCTAAAACTGTTAGTCTCATCTTAGCTATTCCTGTCAAGCTCCATATGGTCCCTATAACAAACAATTATCACTCTATAAGAAAATGTGAATTTCTGTCCAGTTTCTAATGGAGTTTGGACACATTCTGCAACTTTGAAGTCACTCTTCTCATTTTTTTAATGACTTTATAAACAGAGCAATGAACAGGGCTATTGTGTTCTGCTGCATCTGATTTACATCTGCATTAAATACTCCTTATGGCTGCCTCCAGCAGTGCAGAGCACTTTCAAGGAACCACATGAAACTCAGCCCAAGGCCCAGGGACAATGCCAGAATGAAGCCAAGGGGGTCTCACCACCAAGGAAGAAGTTGGGGTCTCATTACCAAGGGAGAATTTGGGGTCCCTAGCACTTATAGGGAGAAGGAAGGAGAACTGTGAGCCATACACAGGGATTTTATTTTTTGCGTGCATGACAGGGATCCATATGGTGACATTTCATCAATAAATTTATTAGCAACATTAAGTAACAGCTTTCTGGTCTTGTGTTCAGAATCAATGCCCACTGTATTCAAAATGCCATGGTGGATTTGTGGCAGGGAAGTTGTAAGAATCTTTGACTCCAAAGCCTTCTGCACTGGTAAGTTGGTGGCAGAATAAAGGTAATTCAGATTGCAGCACTTTTACAATCAGGCTGTGTAAAGCCACGCAGATGAGACACAGGTATGGAATACAAGATACAGGATAAAAGAAACCCCCTTTTGTCCAGCCCAAAACATGGTCCCTGTACTCCTCAAGATGCATGGTAAAGGAGGTTTCTTACAGCTTCTCCTTAGAGAAATCTGCTGGGGATCATAAATCAGATATTAAGGCTGTGAAAAGAATGACTAGAAATATTAACTGATTTCCAATTCAGCTTAGCCTAAAGTGCTTTACTGAAACACTGTGGCTGCAGAGACATCACAAACTGCTCATGGCCAAGACCATGCTCTGTCCTACCCTGTCAGCCATTTTTTACATCACCTTTCAGTGCACTGAGTCTGGCTGCAGGTATCCCACAGAGCAATTGTTCCACATGCTAAGAGAACCTGCATGTCACAGGCAGAGAACCTCTTCTGACCTTACCTTCAAATAAATAGGATGATTATTGTACTTTGGTGGTGTTTCTTGAATGTATTTATAGGCATTTTTTTAATCATCAGTTAGAATGAATGTGAGTCCAGAAAGTACAGGTGGTGTGAAATGACATTTTAGAGTGGCTTCACTTTTTCTGGAAAAGGATAGAAGGCACGTGAATCTGTAATTAAATTTAAGATTTATTCTGTATTTGTCAAAGTTCTTTTGATTAGCCTTATTGTGTATCTTACACAGTATGAAAAAAGGGGAGAGATATAAAACCACCATTCATTTACCCGTTAATTTTTCAAATGCATCAAAAAAATGTACTCAATAATATAGAGGACCACTACCCAGCCTGAAAAATCTGGTAGTCAGGCTACCCATAGTGATCCCATGGTTCTGCTATGATTCAGGAACCCAGAAATCCATTAAAATGCTTTCATTAATGCCTGATGCTTTTACTGTATGCAAAAGGCACGCAGCTTAAATAGCGAGCCGTACAAGAGGTTTTAACCTTCTGCCATGACTCCTTCCTCAATCTCACTGGCTTGGGGAGGGAAACAAATGATGAATCTGAACTGCAACAATGAAAAATTTAGATACAAGTTAGGGCAAAAAGTTCTGCAAGACATGACTACCGTGACCAACATGTTTGAGTGAATAGATGGTGTCCTGAGGGTTCATCACCTCCCTATGTGAACAGGAAAACATTCAGCTTTACCTTGCTGGAAATAAGTTGTGCAATTCCCATACAAACTGGTGCAGACAGGAGCTGAAAAATAAAATAAAATAAAAAGGTGTTAAGGGAGAGCAAGAGCCTTTTTTACTGAAAACAAGCAATTTGTCTGTATTTCACCTCAAAGTTCATTGATGCTCATTTACATGCAATGTTACATGATTGCTTTTGTTGCTGTTGGTTTGAAGACAGTCAGATGGCAAAAATTAGGTTCCATTCCTTGTGTTTCCATTAAGCTAACAGCCAAAAAAACAAGCAAAAAATAATAAAAAATAATTGATAATAATAATACAACAGTAATAAAAATCTCATAAGCACACACAAAAGGTACACACTAACCCATCAGCTCTATATTCCCACTGAAAAGAGGTGAACAATGTCCTGCACCAATGCTTCTAAAGCCATCAGAATTTATCCTACTCATAGGAATCAAAAAAAATAATAACTGTGGCCTTAAAATAATTAAGAACCTCCATGAACCCAAGAACCACTTTTGTCTCCCAAACCCTTCTGGAAGCTCCTTTTCACCTGGCAGCACTCAGGCCACTGCAAACACAGGCAAGCTACAGAGCCAGCCCTGCCAGCCAGACAGCTGCCACCATCTTCAGCTGTTGGAAGGATTTAGCTGCCTGTAGCCACCTCAAAACTGGTAACTTTTTCCTGAAGAATTGCACTAGTGCTGGGTCTCTGCCACTGTTCCCTCAGCCCCACACAAGCACCATCCCTCTGCTTTGTCTCCACTGCAATACTGAGGCACCGTGTCTGGGATTTTACAAGGAATTCTGTCCCTGCAAACACCTCATCTCAGATGCCCGGCTCCCCTGCCTCCATCAAGTAAAATCAGTTTTGTTACCAATGCCTAGAAAACACCCACCACACCCACCTCTTAAAGTTCACTGCTGCAACTTGAAATTAGTCAGATCAAGGGGAAGAAAAAAAAATGCCAGAACTAAGGAAGCAGAGTTTGCGTCATGGGACATTGGATTGCAAGCTTGTTTCCAACCTAAGTCAGAACCCACCACCCCTTTGTCTGCCAAATTTGTTTCCAGTCTCTGCTAAAACTTTAGGCAGCACAATCTCAATAGTAGGTCCTGCAGCATTGAATGACAAACACTTACCAGAGCAAAGACAACATAAATGTCTTAATTTAAAAATCAACCAAGAAAAATAATTTTTCCTTTAGTAAGATAAAAATCAAAACTGTCCTTCTTTATTTCCTTATTTTTTAAAGAGAATTTAAAATAAACTGTTAATGCTGGAAATACATTGGGGGAAATCATTTTTCTGTTTCAGATTTGAAGGATTAACTCTTCAATTATTAAGTTGTACCAACAGCTGATCACTTGCTGTGCAGTCTATTTTTAAATGTACATGAAAGATTAGTGTAACCAGAATACCTAGAATAAGAACATTTAGCAAAACCCTGCCATGCAGAAATCTGAAATTAGTGTTTGAGAGCTGGTATATCAATTTACAGTTAATGCCAGGCTTGCTCTCAGGGGGGCTCAGGTCACTTTTTAATGGCCTTCAACAGCTGCACACACACAACCCTCCTCCCTCCCCAAACCACTACCCAACATACAAGTATTGTTTCCATCTGTGAGGCAGTTCAAATCCCTACTAAAAATATTTGATGCCTGCTTTACATTCAAAATTTCATATTAACTCACAAAAGGAAAGACATCACAATTTTCTCAATAAAAAAAAAGGCTGGGGTAGGAGGGGGCTATTTTAAACTGGGATTTATGCATTTCTCTTGAGCTGCCAGCAGGTCCCTTTGAGGTCCTGCTAAAATCCTGGTGGCCATATTCCAGAGGATTTGTAATTTGCAGAGCTCCAGGGCAAGAGAAAGAGAGGAACCAGAAATCCCTCCAAAGCATCATTCCCTGCTTACTGCTACTCTTTGCAAGTCCTTCTAACTGAGGTGCTACTCCTCCAGGAGCTGCAGGCAGGTTAGGAAACAAGAGCCCTTCATGCATGTCGCTGTTTCCTCTGAGGGTCTCCCAAATGTCTCCCCCTCCCTATAAAATGCAGTGATTTCTCTGATAAGCCCCTCAGTATGCACCTCTCTGCATCAGTTTCCTTTCAAAATTCGGCATTTCTAAACCCACCAGAGTGCATCCTTCTGTTGAAAGGAATGCCTCTCTTTGCAAAACTCACATTTTCAGGATCTGTCCCCAGGCAGAAAGTCTAGTAAAAGTGGTCCAAATGAATGAGGTTTTTCAGCATATCCTTCTGAAAACTGCACCCCATGAAGGGTTTACTGCTTCACCGTGACCTACCAGCTCCAGGTTACAGGGACCTGGCAAATACAGATATCAAACACAAATTACCTTGTTTTAGAAACTCCTTTAACTTAAATAAAGTACTGCCTTCAGAACACACTCTGTAGACCTGAGTAAGCCGACACAAGAAAGGACATGAAATAAATTAAGTCTTAATAAATTTATGTGGTTCCCTTGAGCACAAGCTTTATTTCACTGGTAACTTCTGCACTGTGCAAGCCAAAGCAGCAGAGAGCTCAGGCACAGCAGCAGCCAGATGAGAGGGCACACAATGATTGATCAGCTTTGAACAAGGATTACAACTCTAGTGGGCATTAGCAAAGCATCAGCACAGCAAGAGTTAAGAGCATGGCCTGTACTTTACTGGTGGGAATAGTTTGGGAAACAGAAATAGTAGGAATAGGATCCTTTAAAATTACTTCAGTTTTTATTAACATATTTTTACAAGACATCCCAGTTAAGCCATGCAGCATGTTTACAATAGGGTCCTGTCTAAGGACAGCTTAAAGCTATTATACAGTACATACAGAAGGACAATACAGGCCCAGTACAAGCTACCAGCAGGCAGTAAATCATGTCAAAACCTCATGTTACACCTGATTAACTGCTTGGCTCCAGTGCTGCAGCCTACTCCAAGAATGCTTGCTTCAGTGTAGTTAGGAGTTGTCAGAGAATTTATGTCATTTAATGGCAACTTACACAGAAGAGTGCCCCAGTGTATCATTTAAGAAACATTACTTGGCATGAGCTGCAGGAGTGTGTAGCTTCACACCTGCAGTACCCTCTGGTGCTATGTATTCCTTAAAAGTAGACTCCATTTAGATGTCTCATTTACTTGAAGAAATCCCATCACCTCTGTCCCAGTGGGATCATATGAGCCTGGATTACAACTCCATATGAATTACAAACACATCCAAAATTTTATCACTCATGACTCAGTCTGCCCTCAACATGGCAATGCAATGAAATTAAATTTCCCACAAAATTTTCCTTGATTCTACAAATGACTTAAACATGGATACTTTTGTAAATATGAAGACCTTACATTTTGCACTAAATGTACAAGCCTAAGAGTGGACCAAAAAGTAAAATCTTTCTGCCGCCTGCACACAAAGGAAACCTGGTTTCTCTGAAGTTCAGAGTCAACTCAAGCCACTAGAGAGGCAAATTTCAAGAGCATCCCAAGGTCCATAGATTGGATGTTTGTCAAACGTGCAAGGTACTATGAAAAACAAAGCAATAATCCTTAGGAAGTCTGTGTTTATCCAACAGTCAATCAGCAAGACATCTGGCATTATCTGAGATGTGCACCTTTATCAAGAATTAGAACCCCATAAATCAGCAGAAGTGTCTAATTGTGCACTCTGCTAGCCCTGACTCTGTGTTCCTGCACAGCTTTTTTCAGAGTTGTGCAGGAATTTAGCAGAAAGCTGGATGCCAAGTTTAGCAGTAATTTCATCTTCACCACACACACAAGTCAAATATTTCTGTGGAGTTCCTCACACTTGGCCAGCAGGAGGCTTGCTTATATTCTTTAGTAAGATTAAGTAATCATCGCATATTTTTAAAGTACAGTCTTATTATCTCTTTCCTAAGGCAAGGCAGTGATCCTTCAGCTTTACCCTGGATAAACTGTTGAGGTGGTCTGTACTTCAAGTGTCTGCAGGAAATGTAAACCCAGTGAAGAGGACACAGCCTTGCATTTAGCACGTTGCAATACAAACGGTAGGCTAAGCCCCTGAATTCCTCTTACTGATTGAGGCAATTATGTATTATAACAATTAGATCACATAAAAACATTTTCTTCTAAAATTAAACAAGGAGTTTAATTAAAATCAGAACAAGTCTTCTAAGATAAGAGCAGAACAACAGATGTCTGGACTGAAAACACATTTACCTACTTTTTCTGCTCAGTCATAAGAGCATTTCCAAGCTATCACAAGAAGAGCTTTAACAAACAAAAAGCCTGATGTTAAATCACTTTTCCCTGGTAGCAGATGAAAAAAAAGTTCTTCTGGTTTTAGTACGGGGTAAGAACCAAGCTAAATGCTGAGGCCATGGTGCAACAGATACAAAAAATTCATTGCAAATCTTGATATGGAAATGCAGATCAATGCATCCACCAGCTGCAGTGACATTTAAGGGAGAGAAGAGCTTGTGAATGCTACCACCATGGTGACCTTTAGACACAAGCACTTGAGTAATTGAGAGGAAAGAAAGAAAGCAGCACCTGTTTCCTAGCAAGGTGTGATATGAGACATAGGCACCAAGCACCAGGAGCAACAATCTGAAATGGAAATGCACACAACAGCATCAGGGGAGAAGGTTTTTGGCTAAGCAGTTAATGCTGAGAGAAGCGTTTGAGGATTGGTAAGATCCATTGAGAGCAGCTGTTCGGAGGACTTCTCTCTAAATCCAGAATGGCACCATGTCCTTAGAGAAGGCAAAGCTTCAAGGGACACTAGCTATGGCAGGAACATCTCTAGAGACGCCACACTTTTGGATTCAGAGCTCCTAGTGGGAAAGGAGGAAATGCAGGTGGGAGGGAAGCAGCTCAGCCATCATGGAACTCAGCAGTTGTAAGAGTCAGCAAGGCTGAACACAAGTGCTCCCAGGATTCAGGGAATTGCTCTCCAAGCCTTTGGGAGAGATGTGGCCAAGGAGCTGAGCTGCTGTGACACAAGCCACCAGGCACAATCCAGGATCTTTGCAGCTACCAGTCAGCAGCGAGGTCCAGGACAGTGCTCACCAGTTGCCACTGCCATTGAGTTGCCATTTATAGAGATCAGCACACTGTGCAGCCTTGACCTTTTGCATATTTGAGGTGACCATTTCAGCTGGCTCTGGTTTGGAAAATATAAAATTCGTAAATTAGCTTTTACCGAGCTTTCTAATCTCCAGGTGCTTTTATTTAATGGCAAGAAAAATCAGAGGTTTAGTCTCAATTAAAGTTTCAATTCAATTAAATCAAATAAAAGTGAATTTAACAGCTGAAAATGTGACAAAGGCTGGCTGTGCTCATTGCCTTACTCAATCACCTGCAAGTGCATGAATTGGAAGCAGTGGTATCTGCCTATGCAGACTCAGTGACTAAGTACAGGTATTACTTTTACACGATTTTCTCTTCTTGCAATTCTTCACCTGGAGCATCAAATACCAGAGCCATGACATGTTAACACCACCTTTCCTGTGGGGCTGTGCTCCACCACTCCAGAGCAGGCTTCCAAGAAGCTGTGTGCCTCTGGTAATTCAGAGTGCCAGAGACACCCATAAGGCAAAACTGAACAGAAACTGCTGTATTCCTTCCAAATGGATCCATGCAATTTTTAAACCGACTTTCAAAAATGCACCAAACATACCCAGGGGAAATAAGCTAACAATGTGGATTGCTGCCTGAAATAATTAGACAGATAGCTCAGGGCATTTAGCATAGTGATGAAAGAAAAGAAACAAGAAAAAGCCATTACCAGGCTCCACAGCAATAACACGATTTAGCAAATCCCACACTTTCCGTTCCACAACGGAACTTTGACATCGCCTGGATTTATAAATACTATACTGTATGTGTTGGTTTTCCCAGTTTAGGAGTCTCTACTGAGAAGCTCAGTATTATTCTGGGAACATTCTTATGGCATAGGGCTATCTACCACTCTCATTTTGACATACCTGCAGATTTGTGACTTCATCATTATTTCACTGCATAGCTTTGTAAGGTGCAAGTAAGACCACCTGCTCATAAAAATGCTTTTAGATTTAAGTGCAGTACTGAAAGACAAAGCTGTGCTTTGCCAGGGTACCAGGCTAGACCAATGCTTGCTGAGGAGCAGCACAAAGACAGGTAATGAACTTCAGGATGTCTCCAAGCCAGAGTTGAGTTGAGTTGTCTAAATACATAGCAAGCCTCAAAATCCTGACAAGCTTTTGCTTCTTGAACTTCAAGAGAATTTATAGGGAACTCAGGCACAATTTCTAGGTGAGCATAGTTTGATGAAGCTCTGAAAAATAAGCCTTCGGGTTTTTTTCATATTTCCTTTAAATGAAATATTCATCTGATAGTAGTTAAACAATACAGAGGCAAGTTTTAACATGTTCAATGAAATGGTATTTCACTACCTGCAAATAACAAGCAGATGAGATATCAGACATTGTTATGACTGACTGTATTATTCCTCCATTGAAACTACACCTACAGGATTTCAGCATTACAACAATTTGCACTTGCATCATCTCTTCCCTTATTAAAAAAATCCCAACACAACTTGACCAGTGTTTCTACAGGAAACTCTTGCTCAATTAAAAAGCTACATCCAAACAGATTTATGCTACACCCTGTTTTGTCACGAAAGTACTAAATTCCAGATGATGAGCATATGTGGGTGTCTGCTCCTGACTCTAAACCCTGTTTTAGATACATATTTCAAAGATACTTTCCATATAGTCAAGGTCAGTGGTGAGGAAGCAAGAAAAATTGACTTGTTAAAATTGCACAGAAGGATTAAGAAAGTCATGCTTAAGGAGTTTGTTTCAATGCTAATTTTAGCAGGATTCAAATCCATTTTTTTGTATGTCTTAGGTTGTTGAGGCTTGAAATCTTGGAATCCATGAGAGACAATCACTGAGTAGAAACTACAGTGTGAACACAAGCAGTAATAAATAACCTAGTTTAGTAGATGCCAGTCAGCATTTCTAGTACTAAACCTGCCAAATTATACCTATAGCCACTTGTTGGTCTCAGCTCAGAAGTATTTCCTTGGTTTACTACATATCATATCCCAGAATGTGAATTTCAATGGAAACCTGGGCTGTTTGGAATCCATGTGTCAGGGGCACAGCATGTCTCCCCCAAGCACCAAAAAGAGTAACAGGGATACAAATAAATACAGAAGGAAAGAACTCAAGTTAACAGATAAAGACAGAGGTGATTTTGAAAATTCCCTATGCTGCACCCAAATATCCTTATTTATTTATTAATATTATGATGCTTTTACTAACAGTCTCCTTGAAAAAAAAAGTTTGGTAAGACACTCCTAATCATACTACAAACCCCAATTAACAAAAATAATGCCAGTGCCATCGCAATGGCATTCCTATGCAGAACCAAGGCTCTTGCAAGCAAACACTTTCCAGATGGATACAGCTACATGCAGTTTACAGATGGGGAAATAGAGCCACCGAGAGCCAAAAGCTCTGCCCTAAGGGGCTTGGCCTCAAAGTTTGAGTTAGAGATTCAGCTGAGCAACTTGACTATTCCTTTAAATGTTGATCACTGCTCTGCTTTCACCTTCTACTCACCTTTCTGTATTTCCAGTGTTTATTCAACTGCACACCCATTTACCTCTGAATAGTGCACCCTTGGGCTGAGACATGCATACAATGTTGAGCAAAATAGTCAGGGCCTCTGAGCATCATCACTACACACACATTATCAGAGTGGCAACAGTCCTAAGGCTGGCTATTGGATGAATGGGAAAATTTGATAACTTTACTGAAATAAAGCACGTTACATATTCATCTAATACTTTTATTTTGCAAAACTTATGCACAAACTCACCATTCTGGAGCACCTGTGCTGTTACAAACATGTTTGGTTTTTTTTCTCCAAGTCAAACAAGAGTATCTACTAGAGATTAAGATATAAATGCTAAAAAAGAACAAAAAAGGAACCATACCATTTTTCACACAATACCAAAACAGTGAAGTACTAGAACAAGTAAAATATTTTGTTATAGTGGAGAAGTGCTTACTGCTGTGATCTGCTAGATACTGTGATATAGACAAACATGAATATTGATGAAAGAAAAGGTCTTCTACAATTTGACTCTTGCTTTTGCTCCTGGCCTGCTTGAAGCACCTTTTCCAAGTGGAATTCTCTTTAACCAATTCTCCATGTTCAGAAAGGCTGTTTGCTACTGATGGGAGAAATACCGAGCTCATGTTTTCATGGAAAACAACTCCTTGGATAGCCTGAATCTCAGTGCAGGACACAACTTGCTTTACAATATGCTGGAATTAAACACACCTCGTAACACCCGTTACTTTGGCTCCATTTCAAGAGATCCTCCACGTCCTGCCCAGCTGGCAGAGGATGAAGCCAAGCCAGTGTTTAGGCAAGCAGAAGTAGCTATGGGAGGAAAATCTGGTTTGGATAAAAGCTATGTCAAGCAGGTCCAGAGGAGTGCCACAAAGACAATCAGGAGGCTGGAGCATTTTCTCCATGAGGACAGGCAGAGACAGTTAGGGTTTTTCAGCCTAGAGAAGAAAAGGCTCCAGACAGAGCCTACAGCAGCCTGCCAGCATTTATGGAGATCCTACAGATTAGATGGGGAGGGACTCTTTTAGCAGGGGGTGTAGTGATAGGATGCGTAACAGTTTTAAACTGAAAGAGAGCAGATTGGATGAGATAGTAGGCAGAAATTCCTTACTGTGAGGGCAGTGAGACACTGGAAAAGGCTGCCCAGAGAAGCTGTGGCTGCACCATCCTTGGCAGTGTTCCAGGCCAGGCTGGCTGGAGCTCTGAGTAACCTGGACCAATGCAAGCTGTCCCTGCCCATGGAAGGGTATGGGAACTAGATGGTCTTTAATGTCCCTTGCAACCCAAATCATTCTGTGATTCAGTATCCAACTATTTTCATTCCATAATATGAGGTAGAGCCTAATTTTTGGTACTGTCTTCCCCTACAGGATCTTTTTGAATGGCAACACGGTTCTTTTAATTTTGGTAATTACATCAGGATAACTCTTTATAGCTGCCCCCTTGCTAATGACTTGTTACCCTGCACAACACTAAGGTTTGGTAAAGAAAGCCACATGGAAAATACAGTGTTTATCTTGGTGAACTCAGCAACATAACCACACTGCCTGAAAACAAATGCATTCATGAAAATGCTGCCACCTCTGACTCACCACACAAGTCCCACATCAGCACACAACCTCCTGTAATTTGAGAGCCTCATTAAACTTATCTATACACATATCTTTTAGACTGATGAAACAGGAAAAGTTTCAAGATAGCAGCAGCAGGCTTTGCTGTCCCCTAGCTATAACATGCTGAATTTGGGAATTCCCTTCTGAGTTGTTTCCCCTCTTAATGCTAATGGGTATGGCACAAAGACTATAGATTCTGCATTTATTCAGAAAAATTATTCTCCTATTGAGAAAAAAACATGCAGTCCACAAAGCAATGTAAAGATGCTTGTTCTCAGCAGAACTGCAAAACAACAAATCTTCAAATAAGCAAAAAAGTCTGATTTTTCAAAAAACCCACTTTAATTACTGTGTGGTTGTTCAGTTTTCTTTTGAAGATGCCTAACATATGGTATGATTTACACAACACTGGCAGTGAGCTTGAGACAGAAGATCCAAATCTAACTGCAGAAGTATGCAAAACTTAACACTACACATCAAGATTGTCCTTCTCATCAGCTGAGTATGGCCATTCAAGTCTGCATTCATAATTAATTCTTATTGCTAAATATTCTTGAAATACTTAAAAATGTAAACTTTTTTCTTTTTATACGCACAGCTTGTCCTCTTAGCTGGTGACACCAGAGCCACCAAGGGGCAGAGATCACTGGCTTGCTCAGACAAGGCAGTCCTCTCACTGCAAGAGTGCTCTTACACTCCTGGCCTCAACAGGCTCCATTTAAAGAAAAAAGATATTTGTACACAAAGGAAACAGCACTTTATAAGGTGCAGCCCTCGAAGTGTGCAGCACACAAACCCCAACTGTGTCTCCCTCCCTCGAGGATTTGTGCAGGTCCCTTGTGAGGCACCCCAGGGCTCAGGCCCTCAGAGCTGTGCCACTCATGGAGCCACCTCTCCCAGCAGTGGCAAGCAGGCTGGGCAAAACCCCTCAGCTGCCTGTTTTATTTCCAGGGCATCAAGGGAAGAAGCTGCAAACAGGGCCACGTACTACAAAACACTTCAACCTTCAATAACATCTCTCCTTTTTGCCTCGCTCAGTGCCCTGCACTCCCAGCACTGTGACCGTGCCATGCATTCAAACACAGCATCAGGTTATTTCCTTCTCAGTAAAAGCACCTTAAAAACCAGCAACACAGCATTTGTAAAACAAAGTTTAAAAAAAAAAATACCACAAGAACTTAACTGAGAACCTCTTGCTCTGTTCTCAGGAGTTCAGAGAACCCAGCGGTTTCTTTTTTTGACAAAAGACAGTTTTCGTGGTGTAAGTTATCTGCAGTGCTGTAGTGTTGGTGCAGCACTTCTCAGGCTCCAGGTCACAAGTAGGTCACAAACCTTCATGGAGCAGATTGCAAAACAACTCTACTCAGAGTAAGATGTTTTTAGAAGATATCTGTACCTTCCTTGGTATGGAAAGAACTAAACAAAATCAGCACTGGAAAAATGTTAATAATTCAAAAGCTTTGCCTCATTATTTTGATTGCAAATGATAACCACTGTGGCAGCACTCCACAATGCATTTGTGATTCATTTTTTCCCCCAAAGAGGTTAGGGAGTTCTCAGATTTTTTCCAACAAGTTTAGAAGGCTTCACAAAAACCTTGAAAACCACTGGTCAGGATGGTCTCACCATCAAGGTTGTCTGTCTGAAAATCTCACTTGCAGATTCTCACAGGCTGAGATGGGGATCCTGAACTAGAGGAGAGGAGGAAAATTGAGATCACAGATTTCCACTTATGTTGGTTTTGGAAACAATTATACAAATGATACAAAAAGGAAAATTTTTATTCTGTGTTCAAAGCATTGAAAATTGTGATAAATACATATCACCAAGTATTCGAAATGATAAAAGATTCAAAGGACATCAGGAAATAAGGGATTTATGGTCTATATTTTAACATAGTACCACCATTTTCATCTTTTGGCTGTATTTACATCACTAGACACTTAGGGTGGAAGAGGAAAAGCTCTGGTTTAATTCCTGTTAACCAGCTGGAATCTAACAGCAGGCTGCTTGCTGGGATGCTCCCCTGCACACAAAGGCCTGACAGGGACAGATGCAGAAATACTGGAGCAGTTCCTGCCTGTGACCCATCCACCAACACAGCCACGTGCACAGAGCAGCAGCAAGGCAGGAGCTGGCTGTCCAGCACAAGGCAGCACAGCAACACAAGGCTTAGCCTCATTTTTAATTCAAGACAATATCCTAAATGCACTTAAACTGAAATCTGGGCAGCATTTAGGAGGCGAGCTGAGGAACACATGCTCAGAATTTCTGTGCAGTCTTTTACACGCCCAGAATTTGTGGGTGCCCAAGTGATGCCACTCAAATTGTGCTGCCCAGCTTTGTTCAGAGCCTGCTGCCCACTTCAGCCCCAACCCTGTTCTGATTTGGGACTCTCCAATTTGGGACTCTCAGCCTGCTCTAACCCAGGGCACATCTCAAACAACACATGACATGCTCCAGCCTCAGGGAGGATTTCCTGCTGCAAAGATCACCCCTTCAAATTCATGCACTGCATTGCAAATAAATCATTAAGTCAGTATTTAAAGCACTCAGCAGGACTCAGAGGCCAGCTGTAATTCCCTGACTGGACTGAGAGAACCCAGACATATTCTCTCTTTTCCTCTCCCAGCAGACTCCTGCAATCCTGGAACTGCAGTCTGCTTCAGAGTCCTACAGAGGGAGGATGTATTTTCTCCCACAGATGAAGCTATGCCACTTCACCCAGACTAGGAATGAAAGAGTCATTATGCCCAAAGACAAAGGCCCTCAGCTTTTCCTAAGATGGTAATTGGGCTTTGATTCCTTCTGCTTATATCAGACATCGTAATTTCTTCCTGTTAAGCACCGATGCTGGACTGCCTGAGTGGCCAGGCTGCAGTGAACAAGCAAATGGCCTCTTTTAATCTCAAATCTGTTTCTCCAGGAAAAATAGAAAAACTCCCATCCCACTCCACAGGAGCCTCATGACCAGAGCAGTTTCAGGGGCAGTGCAAGATGAGAACTTGATAACCACAAACTGATGAAAGAATTGGGCTTTTGCTTTACTCATGTCCTTTAGTGGCCACAAGCTACTTTCTCATGTATTGGCATTTCACCTCATGTTAGCCACCCTAGAAATCACTTTTCTTTCTCCTTGTGAAGGCAAGGGAATAATATGAGTATTGCTTGCATCAATAGAACAACTTCCAATGTTATATTCCCACAGACAGTCACAGTTTTTATTTTTGTCATCCCAATTGTCTCCCAGTGAAAACAAACCCATTTTTACTTCTGGTATGAACCGATTATACTAAAAAATTGTTTCATCTGAAAATTTTGCAACATCTTATAAAAAGCCACTAGGAAATTCAGAAATTACCAAAATAAAGGATGGCTACACTCATCCATGATGCTCCTCCTTCCCTACTGCTACAGGAATTCCATTGAATGGGGAATATGCCAATTTGCAGCTAAATTTCCCACCACAAGGGTCCTTATCTACACCATGCTGAGAGGCTGAGATCCAGAAAAAAAAAAGCAGGTTTACAGAAATAAAATAAAAATCTCATCTGACCGGTTTTTGGGGGTGGGGTTTTTTTGTTTGTTTTGGGGTTTTTGTTTTGTTTTTATTGTTGTTGTTTAATAGTAGGCTGGACAAGAATTGAATAAACCAATCAAATCCTGCTTTTTGTACAACCCAAAAGGAAGACAATGAGTACATAAGAGGTGTGGGATTGCCATCCTGCTTGTGATATCCAACAATACATTTATGACCAACTGTGCAACTGCTTCAGATTTGTGGGTGCCTTATTGCCCAGCCAAGCAAACAGCTGACATTACTTCTGAAGATGTGTGCTTTGTTGTACAAAGAATACCAAAATAAAGAATTACAGAGAACAACATAAATTAAGAAGTCCTCTTGGTGCCATCAGAGTTAAAACCTGTAACTTCAGTGTATAATATTTTAAGTATTATCAAGCAGAGATGATCAGATTTCAGTTTAATTGCTCCCTTTGTGAAAACACTTTATTAAATTAATTAACCAAGTTATCTGCTCAGTCCACAATACATTATTAATTCCAAAATTATTGATCTTTGCATTTGGAAGGCATTGTTTGGCATCAAACTGGTTTTTGCAATTAGCCTATGCTAGCAGGCTTAATAAAACTCAAGGACTCCTCTAAGAGACCACAAAATCAAAATGATCCTAAGGATGCTCAGAAATTACCATTATGCATGGTCATCTTGACCCTAGGCAAGGAAGGCAGTAAGAACTCCAGCAGCTGTTGTGAGAACAAATCTCAAGTGAGCTAACTACAAAAAAATATATCTTTTTGCTTGTCCAGCCAACACTGACCTATTTACTAACCAAGCTGCACCAGAAAGAGTCCTCATTTTGCACTCCAAGCTCTACCTCACATATATATAAAAACCCACAGCATTCACCAACTAACCCTGATTTTGTATTCCTTTCTCACACTCTACTTTGGAAACCACTCATCTTAAAGTCTTCAAGACCTGTACAAACAAAAAGTGATCATTACCAATTGTCAGGGAAGCTGTTGTATAAGAGAAAAGCTTCCTGAGCTCCTACAGACTATACTCAGTGAAAAAGCCTTTTAAAATAACACCACCAGCATTCCTAACAATTTATGTAATCACAACCAAAAATGGAAACCTGACTCTAGAGTAATTCAAGAAAAGTAAAATTCAAATTTGTATTATATCATTCAAGAAGTGAACAGGTTAAATCAATCACACATTTTGAGAGCTGAAAACTGCTGAAAAAATGATGACTGGAGCAGACATACAAAGTTTATTTACAGTGGTGTTCTGCATATGCAATTTTTTTATTTATACTACAAGGTAATTAATACAAGGCCCCCAGAGTTTCTCTCCTTCTCCTTCCTCTTCTAAACTGCTGTCTTTACCCTCACTTCTTTCCATGCTTCCTTCATTTCTCTGCACATGTCCTTTCCATAAACAACAGCAGCACTCTGGTGGAATTGAGGCCTTCCACATAATTTCTTCCTACCTTAATTTCGTCAGTGTAGAGATTTGTATGGTGACTGTAGGACCCCAAGTGGTATTGGCATTAACTTCTACAAGA
Source organism: Cisticola juncidis (assembly GCA_013400215.1). NCBI lineage: Eukaryota > Metazoa > Chordata > Aves > Passeriformes > Cisticolidae > Cisticola > Cisticola juncidis. The sequence continues at coordinate 873,435 of VXBR01000802.1, forward strand.
TGAACAGGCTTCTTTCTCCTTAAGAAAAATCTCACCAGAACAACACCAATCTTTTCTTTTGAGAATAAACACCTCCAGGTTTTCCCAGGATACATATTGAAGCACCCAGTGCAAAATTGCAAATAAAACATAGAGAGGTAAAGTGATGAAAAATGCACGCATTAAACAAAACACACCTGTTGTTCAAAGCTAATGGGCAATAAAAAAATCAAAATTGCTACTGTCCCAACTGAACAAAACCTCTCACCTTGACCTTGCTGTGGACTGGTGTAGAAGATCCTCTCCCCAGTAGCAGGGATGGGCACGGACTCTTCATTAGGGCCAGGGCAGCAAAAAGGACAGAACAATCTACCCACAGGTCATGCTGATCTGCTCATGCGCTGCTGAGCGGTCACTCTACCTGCACCTACCAAAAAAATCAAAGCCAGAGACTACAGTCTCAAAAGGCCAAGCCAGCCTGAAAGCAGAGACCTGAACCCAAGGCAGCTGGAGAAAATTTCATTTTCTATAATTCCTTATTTCTCATTATTCTACCTGAGGCAAGTTAATTTTTTTTCTAGTTGATATCACGCTGAAATTGGGCAAGACCTTTATGACAGAGGAGGTACAAGTGACACCAAAGAAGGCTTCAAACATCAGCACCTTGATACAGAAAAGTCCCTCATACCTTTTCTATGTAGTCTCCCATGGGCAGCTCCACACAGCTCTGGCTCTTTCTCTCCTTCTTCTCTCTTCCTTCTGCAGTTCTGGCTTGCTCCTTCCTGTCCCTCCTTCCCCACAGCACAGCAGCAGACTCCAACTGACCCTCTACCATCCAACTCACTCTTTTATCACACCCACAGCTGTGAGGGCAAGGCTGTTCCCACTCTTTGGTAATTAACACAGCTGCAATATATCAGGGGGCAAGATTGCCTTTGGAACTGTATCTGTTCCCCCACATCTTTAAATGTATTTATACAACTGCACATATAATTCACTCATTACTAGAAGGGGGAAAGCAGTAAGTATTTCAGCAGTTAAGAACCACCAAACAACCAAACCCCTCTTTTTCTAGGCATAATGACCATTCTTTTAGCTACATACAAACACAGAAATAGGAGTTCTTTCCAGCATTCACAAATAGATTATAAAGTGTAACTTTAGGTCAACATTGCTGTTCCTGTCTTTTTTCTCCAAACAGAGGACAGTAAGGGATGTGACCTGCACACACATCTACTGATTTATGCTGTGCTGACTAGAAGGAACTACACTGTCAGCAGGACAACTTCTCACAATTTCAGTGTTTACTCGCCTCGCTGAGACCAGAAGTCCATGTTCTGAATGCACAAAAAAAGCTATGAACAGTTCAGATACAAGACATAACACACGTAGAGCATGTACAAGCTGAATGTCTCCTTTATGTAAAAGACAGATGACACATACTCTAATTAAAGATTAGTCAAAGAGTATAATGACTAGGGGCCAAACATGAGAGATGGCAATCTTAATTACAGGTTGGTCAGAGAGATCAAAGTAATAAATTGGCTCAATGTTCCTAGAAAAAGTTTTGTGAACTTTCGATGAGACGGAGAGATGTCCTGAATTCCTTCTCTATTGCCTGAGACCTTTTCTTCCCTTAAACAGCCCACACAATGCAGACACTTCCTTCTCGTTCTCCTGCTCTGACCAGTGCTGAAACACGGATGAAGTGGAATGAAACATTACACAGTGAAGATTAACTTTGGACCATCAAACCCAGTGGTAGTTTTAACCTTTCCTGGCCTGTCCTATCTGTGCTCACTGAACTCCTCCATCTCAGCTCCTTGCCCCTAAATTCCTTTCAGCCCAGGCACTGCCTCCTTCACAGCCTCCTCCTGTGCTAGCCCAGCAGCATCCACCACGTGCCTCGAGCCATCTCTTTCAGGATCCTACCTCCTCCAGAGCTTACCTGAACTGACCTAGACCCTCTCTGTCTTATCTCAGTCCAGTCCTGCTTCACAACAGTTTCCCCCACACCTGCAAACACCATCACATCCTTCACAGTGTGCTAACACACCCCAGCGCTTGTCCAGGAGCACAGAGCTGAGCCATGCTGCAGGCTCAGAAGGGAACCCCTTGGCTCTCACCACCCTGACAGCTCTGCTGCTCCACACCCTCCTCTCCACCCGTGGTCCTCAAACAGCCCCCATATGCAGCCTGTCCCTGCACGCCTCTGGTCTTTTCACACCTCAATGCCTTTGATAATCCCACTATAATGCCCTAGGACCACAATCCTATTTATACCCCTCCCTCAAACAAAGTGCCCTTCCCTTCCTCTTTCTCCAACGAGCTTCTGCAAAGCCCCAGAGGTCCCCGGCTCACTGTAACATCACAAGTGACTCCATCCATTTTCCTGCAGCCCCTGCTGTGAGGATCATGCCCCTGTTCTCATGCCTCCACAGCCATGGCTCACATCCAGCGTCCTGCATCCCCAGTAGCTGGCTGCACATCTGATCTCCATCCCAGCCACTGACCTGCCCTCACTGCTCTACCTGCCAGGACCTGGAAACCTCCCCTGCAGGAAAAAGGAGGGAAGAAGGGAACAGGAACCATCCTCCCAGAAACTGATCTCCAAACCTCAGATGAAGAATGACCTCTGATTACCTTGGGTTTTGAGAACACCTAGCTGAACTTCTGGCTTCATGGCCTCCTGAAGCAAGCCTGAACAGATACTTCCATCAGATAATAAAACGCATTATGTTGTCTTAATATCAACCACTCCACCACACAGATTATTTTCTAGATTAACAGAGAAACAGCGAGCAAAAAGGGGATTGAAAACCTGTTACTATCTTGTTTTGTTGCAATGGTATGAACTACCTGTCTTCTCATCATTACAGACAGCAGTTGCTTAAGGATGCTCATAAAATGAGTGCTTAATGTAAAAAGAAAAATAAATAGTTACCAACACTTATTTAAAAGAAATACAGTGCAATAGTTCCCCCTACTGACAGCAGAAAATCACATTACTAATCAATGTTATTTCCTGGGTGGTCCTCAAATTACGAATTAGCTGTCCTGATGTGGTCCACACAAACTAACCAGACCCCTATGCTTGCTGGAACCTGAGGGACAGAGGGGACGTCTGAGCAGAGTCTTAAGTTAGTCTTAAACTGCACTAGGGGATGCTCAGGTTGAACATCAGGAAGAATTTTTTCATGGAAAGTGTGGCTAAGCATTGCCCAGGGAAGTGGTGGAACCACCATTCCTGGAGGTGTTGAATAAACAAATTGACTGCGGGTCTTACGTTGATACGGTAAAGTTTAGTCAAATGTTAGACTCGATGTTCTTGGAGATGTTGTCCAACCTCTATGATTCTAAGCCACAAGACGCTTTATTCTGGTGCCCAAATCCTCTAAGAATTGCCCTCTGCCTCTTCCCTGGCCCTCACTGAGCAGAGCTCGGGCACAGTGGTGCCTCCAGGGCTTTTGGGGGAACTCTGAGGGCCCAGGGATGCCACCGGTCCCGCAGCGCGGCGGGACGCAGCCCTCTGCCCTCACAGCACGAACGCGAAAGATTTTCGTACTTTTCAGCTCCCTGAAGACGAGCAGGCTCCTCCACGCTCGGGGCTGAGCCCAGGTGAGTGTCGCGCCCGGGGCCCGGCGCTAGCGGGCCGGGCCGGGCCGTGCCGCGGCCCGGGGCTGACGCACAGGAAGGCGCTGCCGCGNAGGGCGAACCCGGCAGCCGAAGAAGCGGGGCTGGTGTGCGCGGTGCGGGTGCGGCCGGACACGGCTCCATCCCCGCAGCGCCCGCTCCTGCCGGCCGCCTCACGGTAACAGGGTGGGTTGGGGCGGAAGGGACCTTAAAGATCGCGTGGTTCCAACACCCGGCCGTGGGCAGGGACAACTTGCAGTAGGGACCAGGCTGCCCATCCAGCCTGGCCTCGACACCTCCTGGGATGGGGAGTCCGCATCTCTGAGCAACCTGTCCCACCCTCACAGTAAAGAATTATCTTTTACTGTCTAATCGCAACCTATTCTCTTTCAATTTGAGCCTGTTCCCCTTGTCCTCTCACTACGTGCTCTTGTGGACACTGTTGCCCCATCTTTCCTGAAAACTTTCAGGTGGTATTCACAGTGAGCTACAAGTGCCCGATCTTCTCAGCTGTCCCTGCCAAACCTTTAGCTCAAAGGGAACGCGGGTTGCACCGGACAGGTCACAAAAATCCCAGGGACAAACCCTACCCGTGCAACAGTTTATGCATGTGAACATCCCTGCAGCTTACACGTCAGGCCTAAGGGGGCTGCAGGCTGGACAAAATCTTGCTTTTTTTTTTTTTTTTTTTTTTTTTTT